>SJXQ01006940.1:0-24692 GCA_006408695.1 Aepyceros melampus | reverse complement strand
TGACTCAATGGACATGAGTCTGGGTGAACTCCAGGAGTTGGTGATAGACAGGGAGGCCTGGCATGCTGCGATTCATGGGGTCGCAAAGATTCGGACACTACTGAGTGATTGAACTGAACTGAACTGAACACAGCATTAATTTTATGAATTCTAATTTTCACATACCTGTTTGTTGTTTGATCAATGCTTACAGGTAATAAAATGAATAAGTTGGAAAACTCAGCAGTGGCCACAGGACTGGAAAAGGTTATTTTTCATTCCAATTCCAAAGAAAGGCAATGCCAAAGAATGCTCAAACTACGCAAACTGCACTCATCTCACAAGCTAATTCCAGGGATGGCAGAACCTGATGGGCTGCCATCTATGGGGTCGCAGAGTTGGACACGACTGAAGTGAATTAGCAGCAGCAGCAGCAGCACATGATAGTAAAGTAATGCTCAAAATTCTCCAAGCTAGGCTTCAGCAATGTGTGAACCATGAAATTCCAGATGTTCAAGCTGGTTTTAGAAAAGGCAGAGGAACCAGAGATCAAATTTTGCCAAAATCAGCTGGATCATCAAAAAAGCAAGAGAGTTCCAAAAAACAACTATTTCTGCTTTATTGACTACGCTAAAGCCTTTGACTGTATGGATCACAATAAACTGTGAAAAATTCTGAAAAAGATGGGAATACCAAACCACCTGATCTGCCTCTTGAGAAACCTATATGCAGGTCAGGAAGCAACAGTTAGAACTGGACATTTTTTTTTTTAATTAATTTTTATTTTTTTAGTTTGTTTTGCTTTACAATACTGTATTCATTTTGCTATACATTGACATGAATCAACCACGAGTATACATGAACTCCCAATCCCGACCCCCACCTCCTCCCTCCCGCCCCACACCTTCTCTCTGGATTATCCCTGTGCATCAGTCCCAAGCATCCTGCATCCTGCATCAAACCTGGACTGGCAATTTGTTTCACTTATGATATCATACATGTTACACTGCCACTCTGCCAACTCATCCCACCCTCTCCCTCTCCCACAGAGTCCAAAAGTCCGTTCTATACATCTGTGTCTCTTTTGCTGTCTTGCGTACAGGTTTATCGTTACCATCATTGTAAATTCTATATATATGTGTAAGTATACTGTATTGGTATTTTTCTTTCTGGGTTACTTCACTTTGTATAATCGGCTCCAGCGTCATCCACCTCATTAGAACTGAAGGAGTAAGCTTTCTTTTAATTTCATGGCTGCAGTCACCATCTGCAGTGATTTTGGAGCCCAAAAAAATAAAGTCTGACACTGTTTCCACTGTTTCCCCATCTATTTGCCATGAAGTGATGGGACCAGATGCCATGATCTTCATTTTCTGAATGTTGAGCTTTAAGTTAACTTTTTCACTCTCCTCTTTCACTTTCATCAAGAATAGTTCTTTTTAATATGGCTCTGCCAACCAATTGGATGAGTATATATTTAGTTACTTTTGTTTCATTTTACTTTGAGATTTTAGGAATTGCTTTTTTAAAATTTAGTTGTTTTATAATTATAATTCTGTATAATGTTTTCATGCTTCCAAAGTTAAATCAACAGAAGAAGCTACTTAAAAAAAAAAAGTTTGATATCCTTATTCCATTCTAATTCCTTCTCCTTTTAGAGGCAACTTAACAAACCCATTTGGATTTATCTTTTCATTTTGTGAATGTAGTGTTTTATGAACATTCAATTTTTCCTAATGTGCATAAAGGTAGTAATTTCTTCATTGAAACCTCAGGACTTGGGGTCATAATGATTTTTTCTTGGAAGTATGATATGTCACATTGAATTCTGATTAAAACCCTTAGTGGTAGACATCCCTGGTGTTCCAGTGGTTAGGAATCCACCTGCCAACACAGGAGACACTGGTTCTATCCCTGGTCTGGAAAGATTCCACATGCTACAAGGAAAGTAAGCCTCACTGCGTCACAACTACTGAGCCAGCGCTCTAGAGCTTGGGAGCCACAACTAAGGAAATCCACACGCATAGAGCCTATGTTAGGCAACAAGAGAAGCCACCACAATAGAAGCCTGGGCACTATAACTACAGAGTAGCCCCTGCTTGCTGCAACTAGAGAAAGCTCATTTGCAGTAATGAAGACCAAGCACAGCCAATCAATTAACCAACCAAGCAACTCACCTACCAATCCAGTCAGCCTTTGTTGTACTTATAAGTAGGTCTGTAGCTTTTCCAGGCTCAAATGCCATGACATTGTGGGAAAGGAGGATAGCAGATACTTACATGGGATTAGTTTCTGTACCCAGAATTGTCCACGGAGAGGGAAGTTCAGGATCCATCCCTAACAGTTGAACCTAAACCAGATTCTGGAGGTGGGGCCTCAGGCCTTTGAGTGCTCTTAACTGCATTGCTCCCCGAGGTGATGCTAAGGTGCAGTCAGGATGAAGACCACTGTGTAAAAGAGGAGTGAAAGTATATCTAGGATCCTGACGGTTATGATTTCCCCAGATTCACTGCTTTTCCTCCTTAGTTCTCTTGTCACCTGTTCCCCACTTCTAAAGATTAACTGCCTTCATTTTCCCACAAACTCACTCTTTTCTGCCTATGTTTGACTCAACAAACAGTCTTTCTTTGCCTGATTGCTTATTTCTATATCCTGTGTTTTCTTTCTTTCTTTTTTTTGATCATGGAATTGGTCAATAAATGTTTCATGGGGAAACATGGAGGAGGCATTGTACTCACTGAGGAAGTTCTAGCATCAAACATGTTATAAGTTCCCCTGAACCAGACATGGGGTCAAACAGATGATGCTTTTAGGAGGCTGAATACGAAGCACTCCATCAAGAAATGTCTGCCTCAGAGACTCTGAGACTCTCAGAGAACTTTGAATGATGAGCATTGTGGAATTAAGTTGGGCTCTTTTAAAAATATCTTGTATAGTTTTATAGTTGTGAAGAATTGTGAAGGAATAAAATTATTTTCAGTTGGTTTGTGGAAAAAAATTTCATTGGGTCATAGATTGGTGTCAAAAGTGAAGGATTTATGGGGGTAATTTTTGTACTTGTTCCTACTTATCCAGAAAATTTTAATTTGGTTAGTTTCAGGTTTGATAGTGAATATTTTCTTAGCTACCAATAACCTCAGATAAGCAGATGACACCACCCTTATGGCAGAAAGTGAAGAGGAACTAAAAAGCCTTTTGATGAAAGTGAAAGTGGAGAGTGAAAAAGTTGGCTTAAAGCTCAACATTCAGAAAACGAAGATCATGGCATCTGGTCCCATCACTTCATGGGAAATAGATGGGGAAACAGTGGAAACAGTGTTGATACTGAAATTGATATTAATAATTAACAAGGACCTACTGTATAGATGGGGCTTCCCACGTGGTTTAGTGAAGTATCCACCTGCTAATGCAGGAGATGTGGTTTTGATCCCTGGGTCAGGAAGATCCCCTAGAGGGGGAAATGTCAATCCATTCTAGTATTCTTGCCTGGAGAATCCCATGGACAGAGGAGCCTGGCAGGCTACAGGCCATAAGGTTGCAAAGCGTCTGACAGTGAGCAGACAGCACTGTGTAGCACAGGGAACTCTACTCAATAATCTGTGATAGCCTATATGGGAAAAGAATCTGAAAAAGAATAGATATACGTACATGTATAACTGAATCACTTTGCTGTACATCTGAAACTAACATAGCATTGGAAATCAACTATACTTTACTGTGCAAGTAAATGTCCACATAGATAAAGCTTTGGTTTTTCCAGTAGTCATGTACAGATGTGAGAGTTGGACCATAAAGGACGTTGAGTGCTGAAGAATTAATGCTTTCAAACTGTGGTGCTGGAGAAGACTCTAAAGAGTCCCTTTGACTTCAAGGAGATCAAAGCAGTCAATCCTTTAGGAAATCAATCCTGAATATTTATTGGAAGGACTGATGCTGAAGCTGAAGCTCCAATCCTTTGGCCACCTGATGCGAAGAGTCAACTCCCTGGAAAAGACCTTGATGCTAGGAAAGATTGAGGGCACAGGGAGAAGGGGGCGACAGAGGATGAGATAGTTAAATGGCATCACTGACACATTGGACATGAGTTTGAGCAAACTCTGAGAGATAGTGAAGAACAGGGAAGCCTGGCATGCTGCAGTCCATGGGGGTCACCAAAAAATGGACATGACTTAGCAACTGAACCACAGCAAAAATTAAATAAAAAAAAGTGAAGCTTGTAATAAGGAAAATTGGTATGGCTTGTATTTCTAATTAAAGTTTCTTTTCCTTTCCTTTTAGGAAAGCTTCAGAGTACTATTACCGACATATTTTGAGGATTTACTAACTTACTTTCAAAAGTTTGATCCCTCTGATTCTGGGGCTTTGTTCAAAGCCTATGGCTACACTGCTGTAATGAATGTCTGCCTTGTCATTTGGGCAATTCTGGTGCACTTTTTCTTCTATTATGTTCAGCGTATAGGAATGAGATTAAGAGTAGCCATGTGCTAAAAAAAATATATTACAAAAATTTAAAAAAGAATATATATATATATATATATATATATCTATATATATATATAACTGAATCACTTTGCTGTACACCTGAAACTAACATAGCATTGGAAATCAAGTATACTTTACTGTGCCAGTAAAGGTCCACATAGTCAAAGCTTTGGTTTTTCCAGTAGTCAGGGTTGGACCGTAAAGAAGGTTGAGCACTGAAGAATTAATGTTGTCAAATTGTGGTACTGGAGAAGACTCTAAAGAGTCCCTTTGACTTCAAGGAGATCAAAGCAGTCAGTTCTAAAGGAAATCAATGTTTATTGGAAGGACTGATGCTGAAGATGAAGCTCTAGTCCTTTGGCCACCTGATGCAAAGAGTCAACTCACTGGAAGAGACCTTGATGCTAGGAAAGATTGAGGGCACAAAGAGAAGGGGGGTGACAGAGAATGAGATAGTTAAATGGCATCACTGACTCAATGGGCATGAGTTTGAGCAAACTCCAAGAGACGGGAAGCCTGGCATGCTGCAGTCCATAGGGTCACAAAGAAATGGACATGACTTAGCAGCTGAACCACAGCAAAAATTAAATTAAAAAAAAGTGAAGCTTGTGATAAGAAAAACTGATATGGCTTGTATTTCTAATTAAGGTTTCTTTTCCTTTCCTTTTAGGAAACCTTCAGAGTACTATTACCGACATGGTTTGAGAGTTTAATTACTTACATTCAAAACTATGATCCCTCTGATTCTGAGGCTTTGTACAAAGCCTATGGCTACACTGCTCTACTGAATGTTTGCCTTGTCATTTGGGCAATTCTGGTGCACTTTTTCTTCTATTACGTTCAGCGTATAGGAATGAGATTAAGAGTAGCCATGTGCCATATGATTTACCGCAAGGTAAGTGTCATTGGTACAAAAGTTTGTACCTCCTCTGAAGAATCAGAAGCATTTTGGGAAAGTTCTCTGTAGATTAAAAAATTTTGTAACTGGTGTCATTTACTCCTTACCAGAGATACTCAATATTTGTTTCAAGCCAATTTGTTGTTGTTTGAGCAAACTTTACCAATATATAATGAAAATTTTGTTTGGAGATCAGACCAGGGATGCCTTTGATAACTTTATGCATAGGCTGGTGCATAATACCCATTAAACTTATATTGAAATCTAATTAAAAAATAGATATCAAAATTATCAAACTGATCCTCAATATTTTCTTGCCTAAATCTTATTGTAGTATTCATGGAAATTTTGATGTTTTTCATTTAAACCTTCATTTACATCAAAGTTTTCTTTAAAAGTGACTTCAGTGATTGGATCTATAACATTAAATTTAGGAGAAAAATATGTATTTAATAAAATAAATGATTATATTTTAAATGATGCATCTAGTCCTGTTTAATACAATTGTGCTTACTAAATAAAAATAGTAAAATCTGTGCCAAAGTAGACTCACTCATGATATTCTGTAGTTATGATTGTTTTTGATAATATTAAAGAAAGTGATTGAGTGTTTGGAAGAAAACTTGAGATTTTAATTTGTTTTTAGCAATTTTAGAGGGTATTTATGTTGCTATTCATTGAAGTTATTTTCTTAATACAATTTTTTTTTAAATTATGCATTATAGCAGCTTTAGTAAAATCTGGTTTGATGTTTCTAGTGTTTTTGTATTGCGAAAGACTATAAAATTATTCTGTATTTTACTCCAGTCTTATCTAGTATAAAAGGAGTTAAGTATTTCAGATGTTTTTACAAATGAACTGCCACAGATACACCAGTGTCATATGCTAGAGAGCTCTTGATAAACAATATCTTAGATATTTCTTGGTCCTGGGCTGTTTCATTTAAAAAAAATCCTTATTTAACCAATGTATATACTTGAAAATTTCTGAGAGAGTAGATTATAAGTGTTTTCACTGCACACACAAAAAGATAACTACATGAGGCAATGGATATGTTAACTGTTTTAACTACAGTAATAATTTCCCAGTATACATTTATGTCAAACATCTTGTTATGCACACACACATATATATATATAGCATTAAAAATAAACAATATCCTCATTGAAAGATAAAACCAAGCAATTTAAATGAAAACAAGCACTTCTTTTACTTGTCTGCTGCTTATCTAGAGCTTCTATTTTTTAGGAATATTTTTCTCATCAAATTAAAGATATCTTTCCTCATCCCTTTTTGAGCAGAGTCTTGTTAATCTTTGGGCTATGTGAACCTGATTCATGGACCTAACATTCCAGGTTCCTATGCAATATTGCTTTTTACAGCATTGGACTTTCCTTTCACCACCAGACACACCCACAATGGGGCATTGTTTACGCTTTGGCTCAGCCTCTTCATTCCTTCTGGAGCTATTTCTTTGCTCTTCTCTAGTAGCATGTTGGGCATCTACTGAGTTGGGGAGTTCATTTATTTATTTTTGCTATGTGGGTATGTCCTGTGCTCTTTATTTTTAAGAAAATCTCCAGGGTACATGATTTATTAGTATCAAATCTTTTTGCCTTTTCATACTGTTCATGGGATTCTCAAGGCAAGAATGTTGAAGTGGTTTGCGTTCCCTTCTCCAGTGGACCACTTTTTTTTTTTAAATTTTAATTTTAATTTTATTTTACTTTACAATACTGTATTGGTCAGTGGACCACTTTTTTTTTCAGCTGAGCTGTTTCAAATCCTAAAAGATGATGCTGTTTAAATGCTGCACTCTGTATGCCAGCAAATTTGGAAAACTCAGCAGTGGCCACAGCACTGGAAAAGGTCAGTTTTCATACCAACCCCAAAGAAAGGCAATGCCAAATAATTTTCAAACTACTGCACAATTGCACTCATTTTACATGCTAGCAAAGTAATGCTCAAAACTCTCCAACCTAGGCTTCAACAGTACATGGACCAAAAGCTTTCAGATTTTAAAGCTAGATTTAGAAAAGGCAGAGGAACCAGAAATCAAACATCCGTTGAATCATAGAAAATGCAAGAGAATTCCAGAAAACATCTACTTCTGCTTCATTGACTACACTAAAGCCGTTTACTTTGTGGATCACAACAAACTCTGGAAAATTCTTAAAGTGATGGGAATACCAGAACACCATACCTGCCTCCTGAAAAACCTGTATGCAGGTCAAGAAGCCACAGTTAGAACTGAACATGGAACAATGGATTGATTCCAAAATGGGAAGGGAGTACTCAAGGCTGTATATTGTCACCTTGTTGTTTAACTTCTATTCAGAGCACATCATGCAAAATGCCAGGCTGAATGAAGCACAAGCTAAAATCAAGACTGCTGGGAGAAATATCAATAACCTCAAATATGTAGATGAAACCACCCTTATGGAAGAAAGCAAGGAGACACTAAAGAGCCTCTTGATGAAAGTGAAAGAGGAGAGTTAAAAAGCTGGCTTAAAACTCAGCATTCAAAAAACAAAGATCATGGCCAGTCCCATCACTTCATGGCAAATAGATGGGGAAACAATGGAAACAGTTTCAGACTTTATTTTTGGGGGGGGCTCCAAAATCACCACAGATGGTGATTATATCCTTGAAATTAAAAGATGCTTGCTCCTTGGAAGAAAAGCTATGACCAACCTAGACAGCATAATGAAAAGCAAAGACATTACTTTACCAGCAAAGGTCTAGTCAAAGCTATGTTTTTTTTTCCAGTAGTCATGTAGGCATATGAGAGTTGGACCATAAAGAAAGCTGAACACCAAAGAATTAATGCTTTTGAACTGTGGTGTTGGAGAAGACTCTAGAAAGTCCCTTGGACTGCAAGGAGATCAAACCAGTCAATCCTAAAGGAAATCAGTCCTGAATATTCATTGGAAGGACTGATGCTGAAGCTGAAACTCCAACACTTTGGCTACCTGATGTGAAGAGATGACTTATTGGAAAAGACCCTGTTGCTGGCAAAGATTGAGGGCAGGAGGAGAAGGGGGTGACAGAGCATGAGATGGTTGAATGGCATCACCAACTCCATGGATATGAGTATGAACAAGCTCCAGGAATTGTTGATGGACAGGACAGCCTGATGTGCTGCAGTCCATGAGGTTGCAAAGAGTCTGACATGACTGAGCAATTGAAGAAGAACAACAAATGTGAAACTGGTGGCCTGGCATGTCACTATCAGTCACAGACTGTAGAACATAAGCTAATTTGTTCCTAAGTGATGTGGAAATGCAACGATGCCCGTACACTCCAGTCAAGCATCTCCTTGTCCTCCATCATCATGTTTGTTATTCTGTTGCACCTTCTACCATTTAGAAGATGAATACTCAGGTTTCCCTACAAATTATCTAGAAATTTGTCTTTACAGATCATGTTTAACTCCCATAAATAAATAAATAAATAGGAAATTTCACCAGAAGTACACTATGAAGCTCTCATATTAGTTGTGAGGTGATGTTTCACTCAAAGTTTACTCTTTGTTCCACATGTAAGCCATTGTCCACCTGGTTTTCTTTCTCTTCCCACTAGTTCTTTGGAATGTTGCCTTTGAGAAATTGGACCCTTCCTGGCATGCTGCTTGAAAGTGAAAGTGACAGTCTTAGTTGCTCAGTCATGTCCAACTCTTTGTGAATCCATGGACCGTAACCTGCCAGGCTCCTCTGTCCATGTAATTCTCCGGGCAAGAATACTGGAGTGGGTTGTCATGCTCTTCTCCAGCGGGGCATGTTGCTTACATGAAAGTACACATTTGCCAAAGGCATTAATTTGCCTACTCGATTAGCCTCAAGTAATTCTTTTTCCATTTTTTAGAAAATTTTATATAATATTTAAAGATTACACTCCATTTACAGTTATAAGATATTGGCTGCATTCCCTGTGTAGTACTATATATCGTTGTAGGCTACCTTACACCCAATAGTTTGTACCGCCCACTCCGCCATCACTATATGGCTCCCCTACTTCATCGGTAACCACTAGTTTGTTCTCTGTATCTGTAAGCCTATTTCTCTTTTGTTTTATTCACTAGTTTGTTGTATTTTTTGGCTCCACTTATAAGGAATATCATACAGTATTTATCTCTCTCTCTGACTTGTTTCATTTAGCATCAATTCCATTCAGTTCAGTCACTCAGTCGTGTCTGACTCTTTGCGACACCATGGATGGCAGTACACCAGGCTTCTCTGTCCATCACCAATTTCTGGAGCTTCCTCAAACTCTTCACCATCGAGCTGGTGATGCCATACAACCATCTCATCCTCTGTCATCCTCTTCTCCAGCCTTCCATTTTCCCAGCATCAGGGTGTTTTCCAACAAGTCAGTTCTCGGCATCAGGTGGCCAAAGATGGGCTCAATAAAAGACAGAAATTGTATGGACCTAGCAGAGGCAGAAGATATTAAGAAGAGATGGCAAGAATACACAGAAGAACTATTCAAAAAAGATCTTAATGACCCAGATAATCATGATGGTGTGATCATTCACCTAGAGCCAGACATCCTGGAATGTGAAGTCAAGTGGGCCTTAGGAAGCATCACTATGAACAAAGCTAGTGGAGACGATGGGATTCCAGTTGAACTATTTCAAATCCTAAAAGATGATGTTGTGAAATTGCTACACTCAATATGCCAGCAAGTTTGGAAAACTCAGCAGTGACCACAGGACTGGAAAAATCAGTTTTCATTCCAATCCCAAAGAAAGGCAATGCCAAAGAATGTTCCATCTACTGCACAATTGCACTCATTTCACATGCAATCAAAGTAATGTTCAAAATTCTCCAAGCTAGGCTTCAGCAGTACATGAATTGAGAAATTCCAGATGTACAAGCCATATTTAGAAAAGACAGAGGAACCAGAGATCAAATTGCCAACATCCGTTGGATCATAGAAAAACCAAGAGCATCCAGAAAAACATTTACTTCTGCTTCATTGACTACACTCAAGCCTTTTACTTTGTGGGTCACAACAAACTCTGGAAAAATTCCTCAAGAGGTGGAAATACCAGACCACCTGACCTGCCTCCTGAGAAACCTGTGTGCAGGTCAAGAAGCAACAGTTAGAACCAGACATGGAACAATGGACTCATTCCAAATTGGGGAAGGAGTACGTGAAGGCTATATATTGTCAGCCTGCTAATTTAACTCATATGCAGAGTACATCATGTGAAATGTTGGGCTAAATGAGGCACGAGCTGTAACAAGATTGCAGGAAGAAGTATCGATAACCTCAGATATACAGATGACACCACCCTTATAACATAAAGCAAAGAGAAATGAAAGAGCCTCTTGATGAAAGTCAAAGAAGAGAGTGTAAAGCTGGCATAAAACTTAAAAAAAAATATGAATATCATGGCATTTGGTCCCATCATTTCATGACAAATAGATGGGAAAACAATGGAAACAATGACAGACTTCATTTTCTTGGGCTCCAAAATCACTGCAGATGGTGACTGCAGCCATGAAATTAAGAGATGCCTGCTTCTTGGAAGAAAAGCTATGACCAACCTAGATACCATGTTAAAAAGCAAAGATAGTACTTTACCGACAAAGGTCCATCTAGTCAACTATGGTTTTTCCAGCAGTCATGTATGGATGTGAGAGTTGAACCATAAAGAAAGCTGAGTGCCAAAGTTTTGATGCTTTTGAACTATTGTGTTGGAGAAGACTCTTTCAGATTCCTTTGGACAGCAAGGAGATCAAACCAGTCAATCCTAAAGATAATCAGTCCTGAATATTCACTTGGAGGACTGATGCTGAATTTGAAGCTCCAACAATTTGACCACCTGATGTGAAGAACTGATTCACTGGAAAAGACCCTGATGCTGGGGAAGATTGAAGGCAGGAGGAGAAAGAGACAACAGTGTTGAATGACATCACTGACTTGATGGGCATGAGTTTAAGCAAGCCCTGGGAGTTGGTGATGGGCTGGGAAGCCTGGTGTGCTGCAGTCCATGGGGTCATGAAGAGTTGGACATGAGTGAGGGACTAAACTGAACTGTGAAAAAAAAAACAACAACACTGAACTGTGCATTTTTCGGCACCAGGTATTGAAGAGACTGTGCTTTCTCCATTGTATACTCTTGCCTCCTTTGTCTTAAATTAGTTGACCCTAAGTGTATGGGTTTATTTCTGGCCTCTCTATGCTGTTCCATTGATCTATGTGTCTGTTTTTGTGCTAGTATCATACTCTCTTCCCTTGGGCTTCCCTTGTGGCTCAGCTGGTAAAGAATATGCCTGTAATGCGGGAGACCTGGGTTTGATCCCTGGGTTGGGAAGATCCCCTGGAGAAGAGAAAGGCCACCTACTATAGTATTCTGGCCTAGAGAATTCCATGGATGTGTAGTCAATGGGGTCACAAAGAGTTGGACATGGCTGAGTAACTTTCACTTCACTTTCATACTATTATTTTGATTACTATAGCTTTGTACTATGGTCAAAGTCAAGGAGTGTGATTCCTCCAGCTTTGTTCTTCAATTTTTTTGGGACTATTTATGTAATTTGCTTTTCCATACAAATTTTATATTTTTTTGTTCCAGTTCTGTGAAAAATGCCATTGGTGATTTGATAGATGTTGTACTGAATCTGTAGATTGCCTTGGGTAGTACGGTCATTCTGACAATACTAATTTTTCCAATCCAAGAACATAGTATATCTTTCCATCTGTTTTGTCATCTTCAATTTCTTTCATCAGTGTCTTATAGTTTCGGGGATACAGATCTTTTACCTCCTTAGGTAGGTTTATTCCTAGGCACTTTAGTCCTTTGGATGCAGTGGTAAATGGGATTGTTTCCTTAATTTCCCTTTCTGATACTTTGTTAATAATGTATAGAAATGCAGCACATTTTTGTATATTAATTTTATATCCTGAAACTTTACCAAATTCTTTGATGAACTCTAATAGTTTTCTGGTAGTGTCTTTAGGATTTCCTATGTATAGTATCATGTCATCTACAAATAGTGACAGTTTGACTTCTTCCTTTCCAATTTAGAGTCTTTGTATTTAAAAAAATTGCCTTTTTACAAAGGAATTGCTGAGGTAAAACCACAGAGGTGACGTGGATTTCCAGAAACATCACTCAGTTGTGTCTAACTCATTGCGACCCCATGGACTATACAGTCCATGGAATTCTCCAGGCCAGAATACTGGAGTGGGTAGCTGTTCCCTCCTCCAGGGGATCTTCCTAACCCAGGGATTGAACCAAGGTCTCCCCACATTGCAGGCAGATTCTTTACTAGCTGAACCACCAGGGAAGCCTAAGGATACTGCAGCGGATAGCCTATCCCTTCTCAATTCCTGACCCAGAAATTGAACTGGGGTCTCCTGCATTGCAGGTGGATTCTTTACCAGCTGAGCTACTAGGGAAGCCCCTCCAGACACATGAGAGAGACAGTTTTCTCATGCACTTTCATGCATTTAGAATCCTGCTGAGGTGAAGAAATAAGATGTTTCTTTTTTGTAGGTTACAGGTGGGCTGACTCTTTAGGGCAAAAGCTGGTGCTGCAGAGCAGCTCTAAAAGGCTCATCTGAATGTTCCTGGTTTATGTTGAGGCCCTACTTGCTCATCCTTAGTCCTGGAAAGAAATTAGATTGAGTGTTAGAAATGGAATGGCTGCTAAGCTTATAGTCATAGTTTGTATTGTTGAGTGATCTTATGGGATGTATGATATATAGAAAATGACTTGTCTTTTAATTACCTTTCCACAACTGTGGTAAACTGACTTTTGGCTTTTGATCATTGATTTTTTAAAAAGTTGCAACAAAATATACAACAAAATTTAGTTTTAACTCTTTTTAAGTGCACCATTTAGTGACATCAGGGACATTCCATTATTGTGAAGTTATCACCATTATGCATCTCCAGAACTTTTTCATCTTCCCAAATCTGCACCCATTAAACACTAAGTTTCTACTCCTGTCCCTTCACCACCATCACCCTTTTACTTCTCTTTATGAATTTCACTACTCCAGGTGCCTCATATAAGTCAAAACATGTGATGTCTGGATTATGTCACCTAGCATAATGTTTTCAAGGTTTATCCATGTTGTATCAGGTGTCAGAATTTAATTGCTTTTAAGACTGAATGATATTTCATGATAGGTATGTACAATATTTTATGTATTCATTTATCTGTTAATAAACATTTGCGTTGTTTCCACCTTATATCTATTGTGAATAGTGCTGCTATGAACATAGGTAAACAAATATCTGTTCAAGGTTGTGCTTTCAGTCCTTTTGAGTACGTTCCCAGTAGTGGAACTGTTGTGCTATATACTAATCCTATGTTTAATTTTTTGAGAAACTGCCATACCCTCTTCCATCATGGCTACATAATTTTATATTTTCTACTTGATCACTTATTTTTCTCTTTAACTTGAGAACTAAATGAAGTTTTCATGAATTCTGACATTTTGTTTGGATCCATGGCTCCAGTTGGTAGTCCACTGAAACATCTCACAGTGGTCACTTCAGATTCCTGATCTCTAGGGCATATTTTGGAACTTTTTACCAAATAAAGGGATCGTGTAAAACAGGATATTTTTTTTATAAAGTCAAGCATTAAAGGCCATAGATCCCTCACCAGAATATTATTTTGAACATATTCTCTGCTCATTTTATTGTATATTATTTAAAAACTTTAAAAAGAAAGAATTTAATAAGTATTTATTTTTGTCTGTGCTGGGCCTTTGCTGGTTTGTGTGGGCTTTCTCTTGTTGTTTCTCTGTTGAGGGCTACTCTTTAATTGCAATGTGCAGATAGTTTCTCTTATTGTGGAGATGGCTTCTCTTATTGCAGAACACAGGCTGTAGGGTGCTCAGGCCCAGTAATTGTGGTGCACAGGCTTAGTTCCCTGCAGCATGTGGGATCTTTCCAGATGAGGGATCAAAGCTGTGTCCCCTGCATTGGCAGGTAGATGCTTAACCACTGAACCACCAGGGAAATCCTCTGCTCATATTGGAATGAGAAAACTAAGATCAAAGTTCTCAAATGATTTCACATATGGTGTTAATGATTGATTCCAAGTTCCCTAATTTATAGTCCAAGTCCTCTAATTTCTTGCTTTAAGGCAGTTTCTCCACTCTCATCTGGTTAGGCTCAAATTTACTTTATTTTGCCCCTAAGTCTAAACCTACATCCTTTGTACTCTGGGCAGACTCAAGTTAATTGAGAAACAGGGTGGGGGACTATTTTTTCTACCTCCTACTCCTCCCTTTGCTGTCCTTGTGGGTGGGGCTTCTGTCACATTAAGGAGATAAAGGATGAACATGGGTCCCTAGAGCCCTGCTGTCAGGGGTTATCCTGCTCATCCTGATACCATGCATGAACCAAGAAAGTTTTATCCAGTTTGCTATATTTTAAGTATGAATTTGTATCAACACAGGAATCCAATTCTCTATCTCCCTCTCTTATTTCAGACCCTTCGCCTGAGTAACTTGGCCATAGGGAAGACCACCACAGGCCAGATAGTCAACCTGCTGTCTAACGATGTGAACAGGTTTGACAGCGTAAGTGCCCAAGGGATCCTCTTTCATTTCTCACTGGGTTCAGCTTTTTGGGAGCCAGGTGCCAGGGTTTGGTGTCAGCCAGGGTTCTGTTGAGAACCTAAGATAAGGGTTGTTGTTATCCAGCTCTGATCTCTTCTGTGTGCAACTTACATGTAAAAATATGTATTGTCCTGTGGATTAAAATTTTGTTTTTCTAATACTAGATAGGCAGCTGTGTTCTATCCCAGCTTGGTTAGTGTGGCTAAAGGTCCTCCTGGTGTAGCCCTTCTTGGCATTTGCTGTCAGTGTTGCTGAACTGTCTTCCTCCTCCTCTGGTTCAAGGCTTGGTGGGCAGGGATTGTTATTTCTCCTGTGCCCTGTTCAGTCTGCTGCACAGGGAGCCTGTGAGGAATATGCTAAGTAAGTGGTCTCCAGCCAGACTCAACTTCCTCTCAGCTGTCAACCCCATGCTCTTTTTTTTTTCACACTTACCTTATGACTATGCAGTACTTGTTTCCACTGTTTCACATAAATTTGCCATGAAGTGATGGGACCAGCTGCCAAGATCTTAGTTTTCTGAATGTTGAGTTTTTTTTTTTTTTTTTTTTTGAACATGGCATTGAATGTTGAGTTTTAAGCCAACTTTTTCACTATCTTCTTTCACTTTCATCAACAGGCTCTTTGGTTCTTCACTTTCTCCTTAATTGTGGTGTCATCTGCATATCTGAGGTTATTGATATTTCTCCTGGCAATCTTGATTCAAGCTTGCACTTCATCCAGTCTAGCATTTCTCATGATGTACTCGTGGTAACTGTAGCCATGAAACTAAAAGGTGCTTGCTCCTTGAAAGAAAAGTTATCACCAAATTAGACAGCATATTAAAAAGCAGAGACATTGCCAACAAAGGTCCATCTAATCAAGGCTATGGTTTTTCCAGTAGTCATGTATGGATGTGAGAGTTGGACTATAAAGAAAGCTGAGTGCCAAAGAATTGATGCTTTTGAACTGTGGTGTTGGAGAAGACTCTTGAGAGTCCCTTGGACCACAAGGAGATCCAACCAGTCCATTCTAAAGGAAATCAGTCCTGAATATTCATTGGAAGGACTGATGCTGAAATTCTAATACTTTGGCCACCTGATGGGAAGAACTGACTCATTTGAAAAGACTGTGATGCTGGGAAAGATTGAAGGCAGGAGGAGAAGGGGACAACAGAGGATGAGATGGTTGGATGGCATCACTGACTCAATGGACATGAGTGTGAGAAAACTCCAGGAGTTGATGATGAACAGGGAGGCCTGGCATGCTGCAGCACATGGGGTCACAAAGAGTTGGACATGACTGAGAGACTGAACTGAACTGAATGCAGTACTAGGATGCAATCTCAAAAACGACAGAATGATCTCCGTTTGTTTCCAAGGCAAACCATTCAATATCATAGTAATCGAAGTCTATGCCCTGACCAGTAATGCTGAAGAGGCTGAAGCTGAACGGTTCTATGAAGACTTACAAAACCTTCTAGAACTAACACCCCCAAAAGATGTCCTTTTCATTATGGGGGACTGGAATGCAAGAGTAGGAAGTCAAGAACTACCTGGAGTAACAGGCAAATTTGACCTTAGAGTACAAAATGAAGCAGGGCAAAGGCTAACAGATTTTGCCAAGAGTACACATTGGTCATAGCAAACACCCTCTTTCAACAACATAAGAGAAGACTCTACACGTTAACATCACCAGATGGTCAATACTGAAATCACATTGATTATATTCTATGCAGCCAAAGGTGGAGAAGCTCTATACAGTCAGCAAAAACAAGATTGGGAGTGGACTGTGGCTTAGATCATGAACTCCTTATTGCCAAATTCAGACTTAAATTGAAGAAAGTGGGGAAAACTACTAGGCCATTCAGGTGTGACCTAAATCAAATCCCTTATGATTATATAGTGGAAGTGACAAATTCAGAGGATTAGATCTGATAGACAGACGCCTGAAGAACTGTGGACAGAGGTTTGTGACAATGTACAGGAGGCAGTGAAGACCATCTGCAAGAAAAAGAAATGCAAAAAGGCAGAATGGTTGTCTGATGAGGCCTTACAAATAGCTGAGAAAAGAAGAGAAGCTAAAGGCAAAGGAGAAAAGGAAAGATATACCCATTTGAATGCAGAGTTCCAAAGAATAGCAAGGAGAGATAAGAAAGCCTTCCTCAGTGATCAATGCAAAGAAATAGAGGGAAACAGTATAGACTGGGAAAGACTAGAGATCTCTTCAAGAAAATTAGAGATACCAAGGGAACATTTCATGCAAAGATGGGCTCGATAAAGGACAGAAATGGTATGGACCTCACAGAAGCAGAAGATATTAAGAAGAGGTGGCAAGAATACACGGAAGAACTGTACAAAAAATATCTTCATGATCCAGATAGCCATGATGGTGTAATCATGCATCTAGAGCCAGACATCCTGGAATGTGAAGCCAAGTGGACCTTATAAAGAATCACTACAAACAAAGCTGCTGCTGCTAAGTCACTTCTGTCGTGTCTGATTCTGTGTGACCCCATATACGGCAGCCTGCCAGGCTCCCCCATCCCTGGGATTCTCCAGGCAAGAATACTGGAGTGGGTTGCCATTTCCTTCTCCAATGCATGAAAGTGAAAAGTGAAAGTGAAGTCGCTCAGTCGGTCTGACTCCTAGCGACACCATGGACTGCAGCCCACCAGGCTCCTCCATCCATGGGATTTTCCAGGCAAGAGTACTGGAGTGGGGTGCCATTGCCTTCTCTGTCAAACAAAGCTAGTGGAGGTGATGGAATTCCACTTGAGCTATTTCAAATCCTAAAAGATGATGCTGTGAAAATGCTGCACTCAATATGCCAGCAAATCTAGAAAACTGAGCAGTGGCCACAGGACTGAAAAAGTCAGTTTTCATTCTAATCCCAAAGAAAGGCAATGACAAAAAATGTTCCAGCTACCACATAATTGCACTCATCTCACACCCTAGCAAAGTAATGCTTAAAATTCTCCAAACCAAGCTTCAACAGTACTTGAACCATGGATTTCCAGATGTTTAAGCTGAATTTAGAAAAGGTAGATGAACCAAAGATCAAATTGCCAACATCTGTTGGATCACAGAAAAAGCAAGAGAGTTCCAGGAAAACATCTACTTTTGCTTTATTAACTATGCCAAAGCCTTTGACTGTGGATGACAACAAACTGTGGCAAATTCTTAAAGAGATAGGAATACAAGACCACCTTACCTGCCTCCTGAGAAATATGCATGCAGGTCAAAAAGCAACAGTTCGAACTGGACATAGAACAACAGATTGGTTTCAATTGGGAAAGGAATAGTATGTCAAGGCTGTATATTGTCACCCTGCTTATTTAACTTATATGCAGAGTACATCATGAAAAATCCCAGACTGGATGAAGCACAAGTTGAAATCAAGATTGCTGGGAGAAATATCAATAACCTAAAATATGCAGATGATAGCAACTTTATGGCAGAAAGTGAAGAAGAACTAAAGAGCCTTTTGATGAAAGTGAAAGAGGAGAGTGAAAAAGTTGCCTTAAAACTCAACATTCAAAAAACAAAGATCATGGCATCACTTCATGGCAAATAGTCAGGGTAACAATGGAAACAATGACCGACTTTGTTTTCTTGGGCTCCAAAATCACTGCAGATGGTGACTGCAGCCATAAAATTGAAGACACCTGCTCCTTGGAAGAAAAGCTATGACTAACCTAAACAGCTTATTAAAAAGCAGAGACATACTTTACCAACAAAGTCTGTCTAGTCAAAGCTATGGTTTTTCTGGCAGTCATGTATGGTTGTGAGAGTTGGACTATCAAAAAAGCTGAGCCCTGAAGAATTGATGCTTTTGAACTTCGGTGTTGGAAAAGACTCTTGAGAGTCCCTTGGACTGCAAATAGATCCAACCAGTCAACCCTAAAGGTAATCAGTCTTTTTTTTTTTTTTTTTTTTGGTAATCAGTCTTGAATGTTCATTGGAAGAACTGATGTTGAAGCTGGAACTGACTCATTTGAAAAGACTGTGATGATGAGAAAGATTGAAGGCGGGAGGAGAAGGGGACATCAGAGGATGAGATGGTTGGATGGCATCACGGACTCAATGAATATGAGTTTGAGCAAGCTCTTGGATTTGCTGATGGACGTGGAAGCCTGGCATACTTCATTCCATGGAATTGCAAAGAGTCAGGCATGACTGAGTGACTGAACTGAATGAAGATAATGGTGACCTCCTTCAAAAGATACTGTGTATGCACTGCCACAGTCAGTGTCCCCAACCCTGTACCAGGTCACTGCCAACCCATGCCTCGCCAGAAACTCTTGGACACTCATGGGCAAGTCTGGGTCAGTCTCTTGTGGAGTCACTGCTTTTTTCTCCTTGTCCTTGTGCACGCAAGGTTTTTTTTTCTGCCCTCCAAGAGTCTGATTCCCCAGTCCTGTGTAAGTTTTGGTGATCCTATGGTGGAGTTAATGGCAACCTTCTCCAAGAGGGCTTATGCCATACCCAGGTCTGCTGCACCCAGAGCCCCTGCCCCTGTGGCAGGCCACTGCTGACCTGTACCTCCACAGGAGACCCTCAAACACTCAAAGGCAGGTACTGGCTCAGTCTTTGTGAGGTCTCCTGGTGTGCACAAGATATTGATGGCCACAGGACTGGAATTTCATTCCAGTTTCAAAGAAACTCAATGCCAAAGAATGTCAAACTACCACACAGTTGCACTCATCTCACACACTAGAAAAGTAATGCTCAAAATTCTCCAAGCCATGCTTCAACAGTATGTGAATGGTAAACTTCCAGAAGTTCAAGCTGGATTTAGAAAGGGCAGAGGAACCAAATTGCCAACATCCATTGGATCATAGAAAAAGCAAGAGAGTTGTAGAAAAATATCTACTTCTGTCTTATTGACAATTCCAAAGCCTTTGACTGTGTGAATCACAACAAACCGTGGAAAATTCTTTAAGAGATGGGAATACCAGACCACCTGACCTGACTCCTGAGAAATTTATATGCAAGTCAAAAAGCAAGTTAGAACTGGACATGGAACAACAGACTGGTTCCAAATCGGGAAGGGAGTGTGTCAAGGATGTATGTTGTCACCCTGCTTATTTAACTTATATGCAGAGTACATCAAGCGAAATACTGGGCTGGATGAAGCACAAGCTGGAATCAATCTCCTCTTGTCAGGAGAAATAGCAGATGACAGCACCCTTATGGCAGAAAGTGAAGAAGAACTAAAGAGCCTCTTAATGAAAGTGAAAGAGGAGAGTGAAAAAGTTGCCTTAAAACTCAATATTCATAAAACGAAGATCATGACACCTGGTCCCATTACTTCATGGTAAATAGATGGTGTAACAATGGAAACAGTGACAGACTTTATTTTCTTGGGCTCCCAAATCACTGCAGAGGGTGACTGTAGCCATGAAATTAAAAGACACTTGCTCCTTGGAAGAAAAGCTATGACCAACCTAGAGAGCATATTAAAAAGCAGAGACATCAAAGGACCTTTTCTGACAAAGGTCCTTGTAGTCAAAGCTATGGTTTTTCCAGTAGTCATGTATGGATGTGAGAGTTGGACTGTCAAGAAAGCTGAGTGCAAAGAATTAACGCTTTCAAACTGTAGTACTTGAGAAAACTCCTTAGGAGATCAAGCCAGTCAATCCTAAAGGAAATCAGTCCTGAATGTTCATTGGAAGGACTGTTGCCAAAGCTGAAACTTCAATCTTTGGCCACCTGATGGGAAGAACTGACTCACTGGAAAAGACACTGATGCTGGGAAAGATTGAAGGTGGGAGGAGAAGGGGATGACAGAGGATGAGATGGTTGATTGGCATCACTGACTCAATAGACACGAGTCTGAGTAAACTCCAGGAGTTGGTGATGGACAGGGAGGCCTGGTGTGCTGCAGTCCATGGGGTCACAAAGAATGGGACACCACTGAATGACTGAACTGGGCAGAGATCTCTTCAAGAAAATTAGAAATACCAAGGGAATATTTCACGGAAAGATGGGCACTATAATCGACAGAAATGGTATGGACCTAACAGAAGCAGAACATATTAAGAAGTGGTGGCAAGAATACACAGAACTGTACAAAAGAGATCTTAATGACACAGATAAACATGATAGCATGATCACTTACCTCGAGCCAAACATCCTGGAGTATGAAGTCAGTGTGTCTTAGGAATCATTACTACCAACAAAGCTAGTGGGCATGATGGAATTCCAGCTGAGCTATTTTAAATCCTAAAAAATGACGCTGTTAAAGTACTCCACCCAAAATGCCAGCAAATTTGGAAAACTAAGAAGTGACCATAGGATTGGGAAAGGTCAGTTTTCATTCCAATCCCAAAGAAAGGCAATGTCAAAGAATGTTCCAAGCACCACACAATTGCACTCATTTCACATGCTAACAAGGTAATGCTCAAAATCCTTCAAGCTAGGCTCCAACAGGAATTCCAGAGATGGGGGAGCCTTGTGGGCTGCTGTCTCTGGGGTCACACAGAGTCGGACACGACTGACGTGACTTAGCAGCAGCAGCAGGCTCCAACAGTACAGGAACAAAGAAATTCCAGATGTATAAGTTGGATTTAGAAAAGGCAGAGGAATCATAGATCAAATTGCCAACATTCCTTGGGTCAGAGAAAAAGAAAGGGAATTTCAGAACATCTACTTCTGCTTCATTAACTATGCTAAAGTCTTTTACTGTATGGATCACAATAAAATGTGAGAAATTCTTTAAGAGTGGGAACACTAGACCACCTACCTTCCTCCCAAGAAACCTGTATGCAGGTCAAGAAGGAAGAGTTAGAATTGTACATAGAATAACAGACTGGTTCCAAATGAGGAAAGGAATATGTCAAGGCTGTATATCGCCACCCTGCTTATTCAGCTTTCATACAGAGTACATCATGTTGAATCCTGGGCTGGGTGAAGCTCAAGCTGGAATCAAGATTGCTGGGAGAAATATCAATAACCTTAGATGTGCAAATGATACCACCCTAATGGCTGAAAGCAAAGTGGAACTAAAAAGCCTCTTGATGAAGGTGAAAGAGGAGAGTTAAAAAGCTGAGTTAAAACTCAACATTCAACAAACTAAGATCATGGCATCCATTCCCATCAGTTCATGGCAAATAGATGGGGAAACAATGGAAACTGTGACTCTGTTTTCTTGGGCTCCCAAGTCACTGTAGATGGTAACTGTAGCCATGAAATTAAAAGACGCTTGTTTCTTGGGGAAAAAATGTTATAACAAACCTAGATAGCCTATTAACAAGGAGAGACATCACTTTTCTGACAAAGGTCCATGTAGTGAAAACTATGGTTTTTTCACTAGTTTTACATAGATATGAGAATTGGACCATATCATGAAATCTGAGCACCAAAGAGTTAATACTTTCAAATTGTGGTGCTGGAGAAAACTCCTGAGTCCCTTGGATAGGAAGGAGATCAAACCAGTCAATCCTAAAGGAAATCAACTCTGAACATTCATTGGATTGACCGATGGTGAAGCCGAAGCTTTAATCCTTTGGCCACATGATGTGAAGAGTTGACTCACTGGAAAAGACCTTGATGCTGGGAAAGATTGAGGGCAAGAGGAGAAGGGCACAAGAGAGGATGAGGTGGTTTGATGACATCACTGTCTCAATGGACATGAGTTTGAGCGAGCTCCTGGAGATGGTGAAGGACAGGGAAGCCTGGTGTGCTACAGTTCAGGGGGGTCACAAAGAGTTGGAAATAACTAATGATGAACAACAACTTCTCTTTAGTTATTCATTCATCAGACATGAAGTCAGGTACCTGTTCAATTTCAGGGATGAATAAGGCTTAGTTTCCGCCCTGGAGAAGTCAAAGCCCATCAGGGAGGTAAAGATACAAGTCATTACTGGAGGGAGTGGTAGGTACTATAATGTAGACTTTCCTGGGGTTTCAGGGAGCCCCAGGGAAAAAGGAATCTGAATTTTGGGACAGAGAGAGAGTTTAGGGATGCCCTGAGATCATTTGAATTGTTGACAAAATCATTTTCCTTTCAGTGTGCCTGTCTGCTTCTCCCTGGACATCCCTGAACCCAGCCTTGTGCTGCCCCAGAACAGCATCATCTGGGGAGGATGCTTCAATTTCTGCTTCAGCAGGTTTAAAACCCACTGAGATCACTTCTATTTAGGCTCCTGTCTCTTCCTTCAGAGCAGATTGTTTCTAAATTGTGTGCTTATGGTTTTGCTTTTATGCAGTTCTAAGAAGATTTTGTCTTTTTCTTTTAAGGTAACGATACGCTTGCACATCCTGTGGATTGGGCCACTTAATGCTCTCACAGTGATCATCCTGCTCTGGAAGGAAATAGGGATATCATCTCTTTCTGGGATGGCAATCCTCATTATTTTTATGCTTTTGCAAAGCTTCTCTGGGAAGTTGTTTTTATCACTACGGTAAGAGAAACACTTGTTTAAAAAAATAGATGATATGTACTTGGTGAATCCACAGTCTACTCTATGCTTTTGTTAAAAAAAACAAAAACCAAAAAACACGACCTTCTCTGTTCTCTTTTTCATGTGTTGTAGACGCTTCAGGCTTAGCTAGTGGAGGTTCCATCCTTAAACCAAAGACTGATCTTGAAGGGGGAAAGGTGAAGTCATTTCCTGGCTCTTCCTGGAATTGTACTTGAATAAGTGTAGTGTCTGTAAGCAGAATTTACCTAAGTCCAACTTATTTAAACATTACTAAATAGTAATCATCCTATAGGCCCAATTCAAGCTGCATATAGTTTTGCTATGCTTGTATTAGGATCATTTCAGTTATTTAAGTTCATGTCTTGTTTTTAATTCACTGTTTACATTAAGTTATCAGAACTCCAAGGGCATAAAGACATAAATTTATAAAGCCCTACAGTACCAGCAGCTTATGTGATAAAAGAGTGTCTAGTGATGAAGGGTCTAATGGTGATGAGTCAGACTTGAAGCATGTATCAGGGGATTGGAGGTGTGTTGTTGTTCAGATTGTCAGGTGATGAAGATGTACTGTTTGAAGCACATTGAGCCCTTTTCCTCTCTTTTTTGGTGACTTTATGCATGTTTTTGTTGACTGTATAGAGCTTCTCCATCTTTGGCTGCAAAGAATATAATCAATCTGATTTTAGTGTTGACCATCTAGTGATGTCCACATGTAGAGTCTTCTCTTGTGTAAAGAGTGTCTAGTGATGAAGGGTCTAATGGTGATGAGTCAGACTTGAAGCATGTATCAGGGGATTGGAGGTGTGTTGTTGTTCAGATTGTCAGGTGATGAAGATGTACTGTTTGAAGCACATTGAGCCCTTTTCCTCTCTTTTTTGGTGACTTTATGCATGTTTTTGTTGACTGTATAGAGCTTCTCCATCTTTGGCTGCAAAGAATATAATCAATCTGATTTTAGTGTTGACCATCTAGTGATGTCCACATGTAGAGTCTTCTCTTGTGCTGTTGGAAGAGGGTGTTTGTTATGACCAGTGCATTTTCTTGGCAAAACTCTGTTAGTTTTTGCTCTGCATCATTCTGCATTCAAAGGCCAAATTTGCCTGTTACTACAAGTGTTTCTTGACTTCTTACTTTTGCATTCCAGTCACCTATAATGAAAAGGACATCTTTTTTGGGTGTTGGTTCTAAACGGTCTTTTAGGTCTTCATAGAACCATTCAACTTCAGCTTCTTCAGCGTTACTGGTTGGGGCACAGACTTGGATTACCGTGATATTGAACTGTTTGCCTTGGAAATGAACAGAGATCATTCTGTCATTTTTGAGATTGCATCCAAGTAC
>SJXQ01006939.1:642047-658972 GCA_006408695.1 Aepyceros melampus | reverse complement strand
AGGGAGGCCTGGCATGCTGACTGAGCGACTTAACTGAACTGAACCTCAGGTCAAAGTGTCTCTTCTCCTGGGAAGCAATACATGGTCATGGTTAAAAGTATGATCTATGAAATTAAAATGCCTGTTGATTCTGCCAGTCTGTGTTGACCTTGGCAAGCTTTGTGAATAGTGTGAACCTGTTTCCTCATCAGTAAAATATGAGAAATACTCTATTATCCTCTTTGTAAGGTTTTGGAGAGAATTAACTAAATAAATGGGTTTCCCTGGTGGCTCAGAGGTAAAAAGTCTCCTGCCAATACAGGAGATGCGGGTTCAATCTCTGGGTCAGGATGATCCCTTGGAAAAGGAAATGGCAATCCCCCTCAGTATTCTTGCCTGGGAAATCCCATGGACAGAGGAGCCTGGCAGACTGCAGTCCTCAGGGTCGCAAAAGAGTCAGACATGACTTAGTGACTAAGCAACTATGTGCATAGTTATAAAAGTGTCTGCTACATACTATACGGGTGGATCAGCATTGTATTAGTGGTAACAGAGGTCTAGGGCCTATTTCCCCAGTGTTTTCTCCCAAAGTCTCTTTATTCTGGCTTTATTCTCCACTTTTAGTTGTGATGAAAATATTCTCACCTGTGGACTCTGGATCTCCTACTCCTGTCACCAAGTGTCCTTAGCCCTAGCTATTCTAGCAATTAGAAGAAGGGCAGAGAACAGACATATGTTATATTTAAATATTTTTTTAGAAGAGAGCGCTTAATAGATAGAGGAATCTTGGGAGACATTTCAGTTCTGGGACATGTGGGACAAAGCAGAAAAAATGCAGGTGAAAGTGGATATTGTTGGAGTACATCTCTGTGAGTGGGGGCATCTATCACAATGAAATTAAATTGCACATACAATGAGGAACGTTATCAGAGGAGTGTTCATTTTAGAAAGTGTAAAACTTAAAAAAAAAAGAAACTTACCTAGCTTTTTGGAAAATGATTTTTGTAGGCTTATTATTTCTATTTTGACTACATTATGACTCAAGGTTCATGTCATGCTATCTTTAATGCTGTGTCACTCAGTCGTGTCCTACTCTTTGCAACCCCATGAACTGCAGCATGCCAAGCTTCCCAGTCCTTCACTACCTCCTGGAGTTGACTCAAACTCGTGTCCATTTAGTCGATGATGCCATCTAACCATCTCGTGTTCTGTCACCACGTTCTCCTCACGCCCTCAAGCTCAAAAGCATAAGTGTTTTTCCAGTGAGTGGACTCTTCACATTAGGTGGCCAAAGTATTGGAGTTTCAGCTTCAGCATCAGTCCTTCCTATGAATATTCAGGGTTGATTTCCTTTAGGATTGACTGGCTGTGCAAGGGACTCTCAAGAGTGTTCTCCAGCACCACAGTTCAAAAATATCAATTCTTCAGACTTAGACTTCTTTATGGTCCAACTCGCACATCCATACATGACTACTGGAAAAACCATAGCTTTGACTATGTGGACCTTCATCAGCAAAGTGATGTCTCCACTTTTTAATATTCTGTCTGGGTTTTTCATAGCTTTTCACCCAAAGAGCAAATGTCTTTTATTTATTTATTTTTTTTGCAAATGTCTTTTAATTTCATGCTTGCAGTCACTTTGCACAATGATTTTGGAGCCCACAAAAAATAAAGTCTGTCACTGTTTCCATTGTTTCCCCATCTATTTGCCATGAAAGTAATGGGGCTTGATGCTGTGATCTTTGTTTTTTGAATGCTGAGCTTTAAGCCAGCTTTTTCATTCTCCTTTTTCACTTTCAAGAGGCTCTTTAGTTACTCTTCACATTCTGCCACTAGGTTGGTGTTATCTGCATATCTGAGGTTATTGATATTTCTTCTGACAATCTTGATTCCTTAATATAACTAGGTTAATAAGACACAGGCTTTCATGAATGTTTGATTTTCTCTTCATAGCACTTTTCATCAAATGAGACTTGTTTACTGTGTTCATCTTTTTTCACTAGAGTGTTTCCAATTTACATACTAAAAGCACATGACACCCAGAATGACTTGCCTTGTTATTTCCATAGCAACTGGTTTCCCATTTTGGCAGGTAATATAATCAAATTCATATGATACTGGAATATATTTCAAGAAAGTTATTTTTGAATAAGGGATTCATAGGACTTAGTAAAATTTTCTCCCTTTCTAATATGCCACTCCTTGATTTCCTTACAAGGCTACATTACTGTTTATTTTTATTTTTTATTTTCCTTTTTTTGGGTTTCTTTTTTCTCCTTGCCCTTTAATAGTGTTTTAGATGGCCTAAAACTTCCTATTCTATTAAATAAACTTTCTATGTTTTACCTAATTCAGTAATGCTCCCACTCTGATTATGTTAATGAAATAGACCAATGCTTTCTGGAGAATTATTCCAAGATATTTGAAATGTAACAAAAAGACTTTGAGTCATTTCTATGGGAAACAGATTGTTAAAAATCCATAGTAACAAAGACTCAAATATATAAGTCCTGACCCCTCAGGGAATTCACTAGTTATGGAAAATTTTGAAAATACTTTTCTTATTATTGTTAAAAATGGGTTTTTAGAAAATCAATTTATGATGAGTATTTCAGTTAAGTCAGTTTATTTTAAAATCTTTAGCCTGTGATTAATAGAATTTTAGTTTATTTAAATTTCAATGACCACCAAAACTGCATCAATAACTAAAAATATTTGAGGTAAAAACAAAATGAGAATTTTATTACAGAAAAGAAAGGGAAATATAATGGAAAGGGAATAGTATGGGAAAGCTCAGTGGAATAGTAGAGGAAAGCCCAAAGATGCTCTCAGAAGCTTCATGCTATTAAGCTAACTATTACTTGGAAATTAATTCAGCTTTATGGGAGAGTTTATGAAGAGTAATTTGAAAGAATGTATGACACATAGTTTCTAATTGATCTGTAAAGATGTATATCTGGTATACCTTAATTATCTCTTAACCACTAAGCAGCTTGAAGAGAGAATTAATCATTAGAGGTAATGCTACAAGAAAAGTAATAGAAGGAACTTTCTCTGCCAGCTGTCCTAAAGTCCTGGGCATGGTAGAATTTACGTGAGAATCAACATATGATTTAGAAAGACTTGTGCCTAAAGTTTGGGGATGCACCAAACTCAACAGCAGTTATTAATATTTTAAAATATACACAATTACATCTGGAAATATGCCTCTTTTTATTAGGTAGAAGCATATAAATGTTGATATCAGCACTGAATATTTTTCAAATTGAATAGATTATATTGTGCTTGGGAAAGTAATCCAAATAACTTTCCTAAACATGGCTGATTCCACACAGGAAAACTTATGTACAAAATGTCCTGATTTTACATGTGCACTCCAGTAAAGAAATGTGTATTAAAAATGTATATCAATGATGACAATGGAAAATAGAAATATTATCCATGAAAATAAATAAAGGAAAATAGTTTTTTTTAAACATAATTTTTCCTCTATCCAGGTCTTAACATCCCCTTTTTTTTAATTGTCAGCCAGTAAAATGCACGATTTGAGGCAATTATATAAGGAACTTCCCACATACACTGGTTGCAAAATATATTTTTGAGAATCACTGAAATGGATCCAATTCCCCAACACTAATCATCTAAGATATTGTGAAATAACCATATATTTTTTTTTTTTGGTAAATATGAATCTGGAAGAGATTGAACATGCATTGAATGTATGTAGTCTGCATATTCAATAAGTAGGTGGTAGGTGGATCAATCGGAGAAGGCGATGGCACCCCACTCCAGTACTCTTGCCTGGAAAATCTCATGGATGGAGGAGCCTGGTGGGCTGCAGTCCATGGGGTCGTGAAGAGTCGAACACAACTGAGTGACTTAACTTTCACTTTTCACTTTCTTGCATTGGAGAAGGAAATGGCAACTTACTCTAGTGTTCTTGCCTGGAGAATCCCAGGGACAGGGGAGCCTGGTGGGCTGCCGTCTGTGGGGTCGCACAGAGTCAGACACGACTGAAGTGACTTAGCAGCAGCAGCAGCAGGTGGATCAATGAATGAATATATAGAATATTTTTACTTTATATGATAGAAAACTAGCACCATCGAAGAGTTCAAGAGAAAATATAATTGCTTATGGGATGCTGGAGTCAACAGCATGTTCACAAGTGTTCTACAGGGACATAAACACATCCATAGCATAAAATGAATCAAATGGAAGAGAAGAAAGTGAAATAGTGCTTCAAAGTTTAGGGATCAGGGGAGTAGCCGTCATTGTCAACAAAAGAGTCCAAACTGCAGTACTTGGATGCAGTCTCAAAAATGACAGAATGATCTCTGTTCATTTCCAAGGTAAACCATTCAATATCACAGTAATCCAAGTCTATGCTGCAACCAGTAACGCTGAAGCTGAATGGCTCTATGAAGACCTACAAGATATTTTAGAACTAACACCCAAAAATGATGTTTTTTTCATTATAGGGGACTGGGATGCAAAATTAGGAAGTCAAGAAACACCTGGAGTAACAGGAAAATTTGGCCTTGGAATATGGAATGAAGCAGAACAAAGACTAATAGAGTTTTGCCAAGAGAATGCACTGGTCATAGCAAACACCCTCTTCCAACAACACAAGAGAAGACTCTACACATGGACATCACCAGATGGTCAACACCGAAATCAGATTGATTATATTCTTTGCAGCCAAAGATGGAGAAGCTCTATACAGTCAACAAAGACAAGACCAGGAGCTGACTGTGGCTCAGATCATGAACTCCTGATTGCCAAATTCAGACTTAAATTGAAGAAAGTGGGTAAGATGTCCTTTTCATTATAGGGGACTGGAATGCAAAAGTAGGAAGCCAAGAAATACCTGGAGTAACAGGCAAATTTGACCTTGGAACTCAGAATGAAGCAGGGCAAAGACTAATAGAGTTTTGCCAAGAGAACACACTGGTCATAGCAAACACCCTCTTCCAACAACACAAGAGAAGACTCTACACAAGGACAGCACCAGATGGTCAGCACCAAAATCAGACTGACTCTTTTCTTTGCATCAAAAGATGGAGAAGCTCTATACAGTCAGCAGAAACAAGACTGGGAGCTGAATGTGGCTCAGATCATTAACTCCTTACTGCCAAATTCAGACTTAAACTGAAGAAAGTAGGGAAAACCACTAGACCATTCAGGTATGACCTCAATCAAATCCCTTATGATAACACAGTGGAAGTGAGAAATAGATTTAAGGGACTAGATCTGATAGAGCGCCTGATGAACTATGGATGGAGGTTCGTGACATTGTGTAGGAGACAGAGATCGAGACCATCCCCATGGAAAAGAATTGAAAAAAGCAAAATGGCTGCCTGAAGAGGCCTTACAAACAGCTGTGAAAAGAAGGGAAGCAAAATNATAGATTTAAAGGACTAGATCTGATAGATAGAGTGCCTGATGAACTATGGAATGAGGTCCGTGACATTGTACAGGAGACAGGGATCAAGACCATCCCCATGGCAAAGAAATGCAAAAAAGCAAAATTGCTGTCTGGGGAGGCCTTACAAATAGCTGTGAAAAGAAGAGAAGCAAAAAGCAAAGGAGAAAAGGAAAGATATAAGCATCTGAATGCAGAGTTCCAAAGAATAGCAAGAAGAGATAAGAAAGCCTTCTTCAGCAATCAATGCAAAGAAATAGAGGAAAAGGACAGATGGGAAAGATCTTCAAGACAATTAAAGACACCAAGGAAACATTTCATGCAAAGATGGTCTCGATAAAGGACAGAAATGGTATGGACTTAACAGAAGCAGAAGATATTAAGAATAGGTGGCAAGAATACACAGAAGAACTGTACAAAAAAGATCTTCCTGAACAAGATAATCACGATGGTGTGATTACTCACCTAAAGCCAGACATCCTGGAATGTGAAGTCAAGTGGGCCTTAGAAAGCATCATTATGGACAAAGCTAGTGGAGGTGATGGAATTCCAGTGGAGCTATTTCAAATCCTGAAAGATGATGCTGTGAAAGTGCTGCACTCAATATGCCAGCAAATTTGGAAAACAGCAGTGGCCACAGGACTGGAAAAGGTCAGTTTTCATTCCAATCCCAAAGAAAGGCAATGCCAAAGAATGCTCAAACTACCGCACAATTGCACTCATCTCACACGTTAGTAAAGTAATGCTCGAAATTCTCCAAGCCAGGCTTCAGCAATACATGAACTGTGAACTCCCTGATGTTCAAGCTGGTTTTAGAAAAGGCAGAGGAACCAGAGATCAAATTGCCAACATCTGCTGGATCATGGAAAAGGCAAGAGAGTTCCAGAAAAACATCTATTCCTGCTTTATTGACTATGCCAAAGCCTTTGACTGTGTGGATCACAGTAAACTGTGGAATATTCTGAAAGATATGGGAATAACAGACGACCTGACCTGCCTCTGGAGAAACATATATGCAGGTCAGGAAGCAACAATTAGAACTGGACATGGAACAACAGACTGATTTCAAATAGGAAAAGGAGTACATCAAGGCTGTATATTGTCACCCTGCTTATTTGACTTCTATGCAGAGTACATCATGAGAAACACTGGACAGGAAGAAACACAAGCTGGAATCAAGATTGCCGGGAGAAATATCAAGAACCTCGATATGCAGATGACACCATCCTTATGGCAGAAAGTGAAGAAGAACTAAAAAGCCTCTTGATGAAAGTGAAAGAGGAGAGTGAAAAAGTTGGTGTAAATCTCAACATTCAGAAAACGAAGATCATGGCATCTGATCCCATCACTTCATGGGAAATAGATGGGGAAACAGTGTCAGACTTTATTTTTCTGGGCTCCAAAATCACTGCAGATGGTGACTGCAGCCATGAAATTAAAAGATGCTTACTCCTTGGAAGGAAAGTTATGACTAGCCTAGATAGTATATTCAAAAGCAGAGACATTACTTTGCTGACTAAGGTCCGTCTAGTCAAGGCTATGGTTTTCCTGTAGTCATGTATGGATGTGAGAATTAGACTGTGAAGAAAGCTGAGCACCAAATAATTGATGCCGTCTAACTGTGGTGTTGGAGAAGACACTTGAGAGGCCCTTGGACTGCAAGGAGATCCAACCAGTCCATTCTGAAGGAGATCAGCCCTGGGATTTCTTTGGAAGGACTGATGTTGAAGCTGAAACTCCAGTACTTTGGCCACCTCATGCGAAGAGTTGACTTATTGGAAAAGACTCTGATGCTGGGAGGGATTGTGGGCAGGAGGAGAAGGGGACGACAGAGGATGAGATGGCTGGATGAATCACCGACTCGATGGACATGAGTTTGAGTGAACTCCGGGAGATGGTGATGGCCAGGGAGGCCTGGTGTGCTGCAATTCATGGGGTTGCAAAGAGTCGGACGCAACTGAGCGACTGAACTGAACTGAGTTGGAAAGGAGAAAGACTTTTAGGAGAAATATAGAAAATTGCTAAAGATACAGATTTAGAAATCAGCTCCATAGAAGTAATATCAGAAGCAATAGGAGGTAATCAAATCTTCATTTATGATAAAATTAACTGTCATTTATTAAACCTTTAATATGTTCCTCTTTGCTTAGTGCTTTTATTTTATTTTATTAATTCTCACAACTCTTTGAAGCTGGTATTATCACTCACAAGCCTCTCCCATTTATAGAGGAAGACGTGGTGCTCTGGAAACCAAATGATTTGTTAAAATTACACAGTTGGTAAATGGTAGACTGGAGATTTAAATATGTCTATTTTGTCCAAGACATAAATTCTTAAATCTTTTTGTACTTCTGTTTGCTTCTCCTTCAAGACAGATAGTTTAACAAGATAAGGGAACAAGTTGAAACAATGAAGCGTCTTCCAGTTTAGGTGGGATGCAGGAGTTTAGATGCAGTGGGAAAGAGGCAATTTAAGGTGAAAGACCTAGTCAAACGTATGAGAGAAAATCACATGTTTTATCTGTCATTTCATAGAAGGAAAGAGAGAAGCTATTTAGTGGAGAGCAAGGCATATAATCATAGAAGGGCCTTGAAATACACATGACATGAGAGAAAAGTTCATAGATGTGGACAGGCAGCCTTTTTTTTGGCGGAAGGGGGGGCGGGGAGGAGGGAGGTAAAAAAATTTCAAAATACATTAATATGGTTATTATGAAAGCAGTCATTTCCAATTGCCCTTATATGTTATCACAGGGTCATTAGAAACCTGTCAAAGTTTTATCAGTTTTGAGGAAGCTTTTAAAAAAATGCAAATTTTAAGCTTTCCAATAGAACAAACCAGACAGAGATGGAGTACAACAAATTACAGCCAATAGACATTGAAATTTTGACTGTGGTGACATTTAAAAGCAGAAAAAGTGTAATAAGCATTTTCCAACTTGAATAGGTTTTCTTGTTATTTTCAAGTGAGAAACTAAAGATACTAAATAATTTATCCAAAAAGATGGCTAATTTGCACAGCAACCTTATTTATAAAGTGGCTGTTACTGAAATATGTACTCCAATAAAAACAATAGATATACCCATACAAAGTTTAAAACTATGATAAATCACTAAGGTTTACTGATGTTCTAAATATTGATTGCATGATCAAAAGCTGTTTTTTTCCAATAGTCATGTATAGATTTAAAAGTTGAACCATAAAGAAAGCTGAGCACCAAAGAATTGATGCTTTTGAATTGTGATGCTTAAGAAGCCTCTTAAGAGTCCCTTGGGTTGCAAGGAGATCAAACCAGTCAATTCCAAAGGAAATAAATTCTAGCTATTCATTGGAAGGACTGATGCTGAAGCTCCAATACTTTGGCTACTTGATGCAAAGAACCAATTTGTTGGAAAAGACCCTGATGGTGGGAAAGATGGAAGGCAAAAGAAGGGGTCTACAGAGAATGAGATGGTTAGATAGCATAACCAAGTCAATGGGCATGAATTTGAGTAAACTCTGGGTGATAGTGGAGGACAGATGACCCTGATGTGCTGTAGTCCATGATGTGGCAAAGAGCTGACATGACTGTTTGACTGAACAAAGCTGAGGCTGTGGTGAAATTATGACTGATTTATATAATCAGTTGCACTTTTATGTTATCTTCCAAACTGGTGTTGAGAGTTTGAACTGACAACTAAAAAAATATCACTCACCATCTGGTTCTATAAGGATCTGGTCATGAGCCACAGCAATCGCTGACCTTTAACACACCTTGAAAGGAGTTCAAGATGGAGATGAGGAATGAGGCGTCCTGTGCTCAGGGGAAACTGGCAGTACAGGCCTTCAGATAGTTAAGTATTTTCAGGAGACAGATCTATTAATCTGGAATCTTGCATCTTACTATACTTAGAATGAAAGAGCCAAGTCATTGGAAAAGACCCTGGTGCTTGGAAAGATTGAGGGCAAGAGGAGAAGGGGGCAACAGAGGATGAGATGATTGGATGGCATCAAGGACTCAATGGGCATGAGTTTGAGCAAACTCCAGGAGATAGTGAAGGACAGGGAAGCCTGGCGTGCTGTAGTCCTTGGAGTTGCAAAGAGTCAGACATGACTGAGTGACTGAACAACAACAAATATTTAGAAAAACACTAAAACCATTAACTAAAATAGTGGTTCCTTGTGACCAGTGGCAACATTCTGAGGAGACATGTGCTTAGTTGCAAATATCCCCTTACCAAAAGCACCTACGTGCTGACCTCCCCCTTACCTCTTCTGAGCAGTTCCTCAGGGCAGTCTGATCTGAGAGGTGATCTTATAGGCTATAGTCTTTAGGAAGTTTCCCAATAAAACTGAACTCACAGCTTTTGCTATGTGTGTTTTTATTCGCATAGAACCCAAACAACAGATGGATTTTAGCAATGATAGCAACTATGAGTCTTAGAGAAGACCTGGGCTTAATGCTGTGCTTTTTTCTTTACTAGCTAGTAACTATGAAGTGAAGTGAAGTCGCTCAGTTGTGTCCGACTCTTTGCGACCCCGTGGACTGTAGCCCACCAGGCTCTTCCGTCCATGGGATTCTCCAGGCAAGAATCCTGGAGTGGGTTGCCATTTCCTTCTCCAGGGGATCTTCCTGACCCAGAGATTGAACCCAGGTCTCCCACATTACAGGCAGATGCTTTAACCTCTGAGCCACCAAGGAAGTCCAGCTAGTGACTATAGCAGGCACTTATATTTTGCGTTTCCAAGTTGCTTCATCTATAAAATGGGAGTGCTTTTTGCTGTATGGGAATGGAGTTGTGTGGTAATATTTGTGGGGAAAAAAAATCAATATAAACTGGGAAGTATTTTAAAAATCCAACCATATGTTATTGTATATGCAAACAAATTTCTTTACGCTTTTTGTTTTTGGTTTTTGTCTGTGTAATCAAACCATGGTTTAGAGTAAATATTTGGAAAAACAAGACTGGCTATGGAAAAGTCCCATTCCAGGCTTTAATTTTATTTTGCTTATGTAGTAGCTAAAATCTCCACCAAAGGAAAAATAGGTCAGTTGGACAACATAGATTTTTATTAAAGCAATAATGAATTATAGGAAAAAAACTTTGGGGTTATGGGATCATTTTTCATTCTCAAGCAAGTTTTAATTTAAAGGTTTTTGTGTTATTTTTTGATTATTTTCTGAATCAACTACTCAAACAAATAAAACAGACATATTACCCAAAGTCTTAAATAAAGAGCATCATTTATTGTGAATTTTCTTCTAAATTAAGTGTGAAGATATTGTATAAATTAAAAACAAAAAACATTCCAATCAATGTTTTTCTTATGTTGGGGAAATAAAAAAGTCCTTGCTAGCATTTTATGATTTCCTTCTGGCTCCTTTACACTTGTGTTGCTATTAATGTTGCTGTTGACTATTTCTCCCCTGCAAAATGTAGAATCAAGATGGGAAATTTTATTACTTGACTTTCTATAACACCCTACTAAAGACAGTACACTTAATCATTGTATTTTGCAGATTAGATAAGACTTCATCCTTGCTTTCTCTTTTCCTCCAGCAATTTAATATTGTGGTTGGCTTGCATACTGATAATAAAAAAGTGACTTATGAAAATGCACTACAGACAAGATATCTACACCCCTTATCAACCAGGTCTGGTGACTAGATACAGGAATTTTACATACGATGTCAACATGCTGCTGCTGCTGCTGCTAAGTCACGTCAGTCGTGTCCGACTCTGTGTGACCCCATAGACAGCAGCCTACCAGGCTCCAGTCCCTGGGATTCTCCAGGCAAGCATACCGGAGTGGGTTGCCATTTCCTTCTCCAGTGCAGGAAAGTGAAAAGTGAAAGGGAATTCGCTCAGTCGTGTCCGACTCTTTGCGACCCCATGGACTGTAGCCCACCAGGCTCCTCCATCCATGGGATTTCACAGGCAAGAGTACTGGAGTGGGTTGCATTGCCTTCTCCGGTCAACATCATAGGATTGTTCTAATGAGTGCTCCTGCTTTTCTTTAAAAGATCTTTTAGCATGCAATTATGTTTGATATTCCATGCAAAGTAGTGCCTGGAGCAGAAGAAGGCTGACTCAGTGTTAATGTGCTCTGCAGCCTTAATGATGATGGGTCAAAAATATGTCCTTTCTATACTTATATCTTCACTTATCTGTCTGCATGTGTTGCTATTTGGTTATGTGGCTTTTTAAGGTAAAGTATTCCTGTTATTTGATTTGGTTTCCTATCTGTTAAGGAACTGCACTGAACTCTAAAGACATGATTCTTCCTAAGTAAGAATTATATAGCAAATGGCAGAGTTATCCTGAGTCACTATTGTTGACTATTTGTCTTCAGTATATTCAGTGCACCGTATAAGATTTCTAGCTTCATGGACTTCTTCCTCAGGATTTATTTATTTATTTTTTTTAATGCAGGCAGGTATAAATAAAATTTATTTCAGTCTGCAAACTACTATTGTACACCTGTATCTTTTTTAGGCTGGGATAGGATACTAGGGGTAATTGGAAACAACACTGGGGACACATGTGGAGATCCACAAGACAATCAGATAAGGGGATCCCCTGATAGTTGGGAAATACATGGATCTATTAGGACCTAGAAAGGACAGAATGAACTCATTTTTGGAGTAAATTCATATCTGTATCTTCAGGAGGGTTTTCAAACTAAACTCTAGTGTTAAAATCAAAGTCCTTGCTAAATAACAACAAAAATTAACAGGTATGTCTAACACATTTTAGAGGTTATTGAAAAATAGCAGACAAAGGGATAAGGAAGTTGTGGTATATATACACAATGGGATAATACTCAGCTATAAAAAAGAACACATTTGAGTCAGTTCTAATGAGGGGGATGAAACTGGAGCCTATTATACAGAGTGAAATAAGCCATAAAGAGAAACACCAATATAGTAAATTAATGCATATAAATGGAATTTAGAAAGATGGTAATGACAACCCTGTATGAAGACTGCAAAAGAGACACAGATGTAAAAAACAGACTTTTGGTCCATGTGGGAGAACGTGAAGGTGGGACAATATGAAAGAGTAGAATTGAAACATGTATATTTCCATATGTAAAACAGATGACCAGTGTAAGTTCGATGCATGAAGGAGGGCACTCAAAGCTGGTGCTCTGGGAAAACCCAGAGGGATGGGGTGGGGAGAAAGGTGGGAGGGGAGTTCAGAATGGTGGGACACATGTACATCCATGGCTGATTTATGTCAATGTATGGCAAAAACCACCACAATATTGTAAAGTAATTAGCCTTCAATGAAAATAAGTACATTAATTAATGAAAAAAGCCCAACAACCAAGTTTCCATTTTGCTGTGCCATGTGGCAATTCATTTAGAGCAGACAGAAGTAGATGTGAAATGTGCTATGTGTTCTAAGCACTAGGTTAGGACAAAAGATACAGGTTCTGGTCTTTCAGGCATGGTTCTGAGGTTTAAACCTGACAGGTAGATTTGACCAAAGATAGAAGCAGGTTGGAAAATTCTAGAAATGGTCTATAAAAATGTTTCCAATTTTGGAGCAGAAGATGAAGCACAGTAGTTAAAAATATAACGAAATAGTGAAAACGTGGGAAAGACTAGCTAGATGATTTCTCATATTCATCCTGATTCTAGGCCATCAGTTTTGAGTGTTTGGCAAAGCTTGGGTGACTGTAATATTTATAAACTAAACTAGAACACTCACCCAGAGTCAAAGGGGACACTGTTAGTAATTGCAACAGGACAAGAGTAATAAACTGGAAATGACCCTGGGGAAACTGGAGTAGAAGCTCACTCTAAATAAGTGTGATTCTAGGACTATGCCCAATGTCAAGCCATTTGACATTGACTTTTCTATGTCTTTTTCTTGCTCTCCTTTCTGCATCCCCTCAGTGATAATAGAGACCATTTTTAAGTGAAGCACACCTCTCACACCCTGGGGAGGGGGAAAACAATGAGCTAGGACTCTAGCAGCTGGCTGGCCTTCTCTTTACACTTGAGGGGACACTGGCCTCTGCTTTACCACTCTTGTCCTCAAGCGCAGAATTCTCAACATTTTCCACAGAAAAGCCAATAACAGCAATTCATATTTTTGTATTTAGTTAAATTGAAGTACAATTTTACTTAAAATTGAATGCTATCATTTTAAGTTCACAGTTCTGTGAGTTTTGACAAGTACATACATCTGTGTATATACATGTCACTGCAAAGAAAATATAGGAATTTCCACCATCTCAAAAACTTCACTCATCTTCTTTGTACTCTTCTGTTTTCTAAAAGTTCACATTAGCTTGTTTTATTAGATTTTCATATAAATGTACTCCTTTGAATTGGATTCTTTTGTTCAGTGTGATTTTGGATATATCCATGATGTTGCCAGTATTACTAATTCAGTCTATATTATTGATCAGCATCATTCAGTTGTATGGCTTACTACAATATGTTTATCCATTCACTAGCTTTGAGCCATTTAGTATGCTTCTAGTTTGGGGTTATTATTATGAACAAAGCTATATACTATTAAGACTCATATGCAAGATTTCATGTGGATATGTATTTTAATTTAATACCAAAGGTCCATCTAGTCAAGACTATGGTTTTTCCAGTAGTCATCTATAGATGAGAGAGGTGGACTGTGAAGAAAGCTGAGCACTGAAGAATTGATGCTTTTGAACTGTGGTGTTAGAGAAGACTCTTGAGAGTCTCTTGGACTACAAAGAGATCCAACCAGTCCATTCTAAAGGAGATCAGCCCTGGGTGTTCTTTGGAAGGAATGATGCTAAAGCTGAAACTCCAATACTTTGGCCACCTCATGCAAAGAGTTGACTCATTGGAAAAGACTCTGATGCTGGGAGGGATTGTGGGCAGGAGGAGAAGGGGATGACAGAGGATGAGATGGCTGGATGGCATCACAGACTCGGTGGACGTGAGTTTGAGTGAACTCCAGGAGTTGGTGATGGACAGGGAGGCCTGGCATGCTGTGATTCATGGGGTAGCAAAGAGTCGGACATGACGAGCAACTGAATTGAACTGAACTGAATAGTTTGAAATAGAATTTGGGGGTTGTATGATGTAAGAAACTGTTGCTAAAATGTTATCCAAAGTGATCGTACAATTTTACCTTCCCATCATCCAAGTATAAATATTGCTATTACTCCACAACTTCATCAGCACTTCCTGTCATCTGACTTTTTAATTTTAGTCATCCTGTAGCTGTGTAGTAGTATCTTATTGTGTTTTAATTGACATTTTTCTGATGCTATTAAGGGTGGATATCTTTACATATGCTTTTGAATATTTTCTTTTGTAAAATCTGTTTAAAACCTAAGTTCATTTTCTAAAATGTTTATTATAAAATTTTTTAAAAATATAGCATTTCTAAAAGGTTACAGATAAAACTTTCAGTACCGTTGTACCAGTTTACATTTCCTGCAACGCATGAGAGCTTCTCCATCCATATCCTTGCCGACACTGAAGTTGTTGGTCTCTTTATTTTTAGGCACTCTGAGGTATGTGTTACCTCATTGTTATTTTAATTTGCTTTTCCCTGATGATGTTGTGCACTTCTGCATAGAGTTATTGGACATTTGTACATCATTTTTGAAAAAATGTTACTTCAAATCTCTTTCCCATTAAAAATAGGTTGCTTGTGTTTATTATTATTTTATAGTTCTTTATCCTAACAGTTCTTGTCTAATGTTTTTTCTCAATCCATGGCTGTCTTTCTTTTCCTCAAGATGTCTCTTGCAGAACAGACTTCACTGACTTTTCAATGTGCAGTAGAAAACTTGAGATTTCAGCCAAACTATCTTCTCATAAATACTATTGGTAAATCTGGTGATACAAGTTAATTTATGGTATCAAATGATGATAAAGAAATTATGTTTAATGCGATATTTATTTCCAGTTAGTGGATCAATAACTGAAGGAAAGGACAAACACTGGAAGATATAAATTTTGAATTATTTTATCACCAAGTATTGCATCACTCAGAGTGATTCATTATAGTTTAATAAAAAGAGTAAAGAATATTAATATTAGTGAACTTGAGCTTCCTGATCCAATGAAATCAGGTTGGATTTATACCCCATTAAAACCCTTGGACAGGGCATGCAGGGCACTTATTCTTTTTCTTTAAAGAAATGAAAATAAACATTTATATAGATTTTTCTACTCTTTTTATATTGCCATGTATGAATTGATCCACCTAAGAACTGTGCAAAAAAGATTTTCACGACCCAGATAATCATGATGGTGTGATCACTCATCTAGACCCAGACATCCTGGAATGTGAAGTCAAGTGGGCCTTAGAAAGCATCACTATGAACAAAGCTAGTGGAGGTGATGGAATTCCAGTGGAGCTATTTCAAATCTTGAAAGATGATGCTGTGAAAGTGCTGCACTCAATATGCCAGCAAATTTGGAAAACAGCAATAGCCACAGGACTGGAAAAGGTCAGTTTTCATTCCAGTCCCAAAGAAAGGCAATACCAAAGAATGCTCAAACTACCGCACAATTGCACTCATCTCACATGCTAGTAAAGTAATGCTCAAAATTCTCCAAGCCAGGCTTCAGCAATACGTGAACTGTGAACTTCCAGATGTTCAAGCTGGTTTTAGAAAAGGCAGAGGAACCAGAGATCAAATTGCCAACATCCGCTGGATCATCAAAAAAGCAAGAGAGTCCCATAAAAACATCTATTTCTGCTTTATTGACTATGCCAAAGTGCCGGGGTCCAGCCCCGGTGGATCCAGGGATATTCAAAGGTGGGACGGAGCAGGCGTATAGGAAAGGATAGGAGAGAACAGGATAGCTCAGGATAGAATAGTACAGTAGGAAATTAGTGGAAGAAAAGAGGGCTGAATAACTTGGTTTATGTGGAAAGCCAATAAAACCTCGAGACAAGAGGTTTGCACCATCTACGTTAGGCCACCGGCGTCGGTTTGAACATCGGAGAGTGCCCCTCCCTGGGCTCTCTCTCCTACAGATCTTAGCAGCTGGGACAGGTAAGTAGACATGGCGAGCCTCCGAGCCTCAGATGGGAATTCAGCCGAAAAAGGGAGAAAAGGGGGAGAAAAGAACGACATGGGGAAGCCCAGCGTCGGTGTAAGTCTCCTAAAGGAAAAAAAGTGCCGTTTATTTTTCAAACTCAGCTTATATACCCTAAGTTGTACATAATGGAATATACAGAGTTATACAGGGGCAGCAGTCCTGACCCTCATTGAGACAAGGCTTTCTTTTTTGCATACTCTCCCGTTACAAAAGGTCTCAGGCGGTTTACATTATCTTCTGGCCAAGAGGCCTGTTAACATTTCTATGGCTCTCTTCTGATGAGGTTTTGTTAACCAGAAGACTTATTTGTGTTAACCTTTCCAGAGTCTGAACACCACTCTCAGAGAACACTAAATAAAAATACAGCAATTTGTAATAAAAGGAAGTACAGTGATTTATAGCAAAGAAAAAGTAACTTACTCAAAAGTCTAGTATTGCTAACATCAAAACTACTATATATCCTTTTCCATATCCCATTTA
>SJXQ01006939.1:577642-639996 GCA_006408695.1 Aepyceros melampus | reverse complement strand
GTGTATAAGAGACAGCCCCCGCCCCCCATCCATGGAAAAATTGTCTTCCATGAGGTCCCCGATGCCAACAACGCTTGAGGACGGCTGCTCTAAAGGTTATTTACAATATTCTGATTTAACTAACAGAGCCAGGATAGAAAATTTTTATTGCAAGTCATCCAGTGGCGGTGGTTTTGAAATGTGTCACCTTGATTAGGCTGAACCGCGGGCTTCACAATTCCCAGTTGTGTATATTTCCTGCCAGGGCGGACCAGGGAGACATTTTTGTCACATGAGTTTGGAGGACAGATATGAAGATGCAGCCACTTGTTCTTACCCTGAAAGGTGAAATGTCTGTCTTCTCTTCCATATTTTCCAATAAGCTGTGATTTATACATTTTTTTCCACTGAGCTTTTAGGTGGGACCTACCTGAAGCATTGTAGGCCGGTTAATTGTTGCTTTGTTCTTTCTTGGTTAAGTTTCCTAGGCAGCCTTTGGAACAGTAAGTTAATACTCCAGCCATCTTGCAGATTTCTCTGTTAGCCACTCACTTCTAAAATTCCTTAGTAAGGTCACAGATGGTGTCCCTCTCTGCCGGTATTTTAGTCAAATCAAGGCTTTTGTTTATACCTTTTTTCCTGCAGGCCAAATAGTGGAGATATTTTTGGTTAGAGCTGGAGTTTGATCTCATGGACTCTCCAAGCCAAGCACTCTCCAAGTGCTGTTATCTGCTCCGGGGACCCCACTGGTGTGGGTGATTATATGTCTGTAGACACCGCTAAGGCCATATTTTCATGCCCGCTTGTGAACTGATACAACTTTGCCTCACTGGGAGAGTAAGAATTACTGTACTTTTCAGCACATGAATTCATTAGAAATGATTGCAAGAGCAAGGGATTTTTTTGAGACTAGGTATCTCGTCTAAAGCTTTCATTTTAAAGATGAAGAAGGCTGAGGTGAAGAAACTGAAGTTAAAAAGTGATGAGTTAGGGGCTTCCCCAGTGGATCAGTGGTAAAGAATCTGCCTGCCAGTGCAGGAGACCGGGTTCAATCCTTGTTCTGGGAAGATCCCACACGCCACGGAGCAGCTAAGCCCACAACTACTGAGCCCATGCTCTGGAGCTCGGGAGCTGCAACTACTGAAGCCCCAAAACCCTAGAGTCTGTGCTCTGCAGCAAGAGAGGCCACCGTTATGAAAAGCCTGCAACCACAACCAGACGTAACCCCTCTTGCTACAACTAGAGAAAAAGCCCGAGTAGCAGTGAAGACCCAGCACAGAGTGTCTGACTCTTTGCAACCCCATGAACTGCAGCACGCCAGGCCTGCCTGTCCATCACCAACTCCCAGAGTTCACTCAGACTCACGTCCATTGAGTCCATGATGCCATCCAGCCATCTCATCCTCTGTCGTCCCCTTCTCCTCCTGCCCCCAATCCCTCCCAGCATCAGGGTCTTTTCCAATGAGTCAACTCTTCCCATGAGGTGGCCAAAGTACTGGAGCTTCGGCTTTAGCATCATTCCTTCCAAAGAAATCGCAGGGTTGATCTCCTTCAGAATGGACTGGTTGGATCTCCTTGCAGTCCAAGGGACTCTCAAGAGTCTTCTCCAACACGACAGTTCAAAAGCATCAGTTCTTCGGCGCTCAGCTTTCTTCACAGTCCAATTCTCACATCCATACATGACCACAGGAAAAACCATAGCCTTGACTAGACGGACCTTTGTTGGCAAAGTAATGTCTCTGCTTTTGAATATGCTATCTAGTTTGGTCATAACTTTTCTTCCAAGGAGTAAGCGTCGTTTAATTTCATGGCTGCAGTCACCATCTGCAGTGATTCTGGAGCCCAAAAAAATAGTCTGACACTGTTTACACTGTTTCCCCATCTATTTCCCATGAAGTGATGGGACCAGATGCCATGCTCTTCATTTTCTGAATAGTGGGCTTTAAGCCAACTTTTTCACTCTCCTCTTTCACTTTCATCAAGAGGCTTTTTAGGCTATTCACTTTCTGCCATAAGGGTGGTGTCATCTGCATATCCGAGGTTATTGGTATTTCTCCCGGTAATCTGATTCCAGCTTGTGTTTCTTCCAGTCCAGCGTTTCTCACCAACTTTAGGTTTTATCAGTTTTCTGTATTGATTGCCTGTTTTCAATTTCATTAATTTCTGCTCTAATTTTTATTATTATTTTCTGCTGCTTACCTTGGATTTTCTCCTTTTTTTTCTGGTTTCCTAAAAGAGAAGCTTGAGTGACTGGTTTTAGAAATCCCTTCTTTTCTAACACATGTGTTCAATGCTATAATATTCCTTTTAAACACTGCTTTTGCAGTATATTATTAAAATTTTAATGTTTTATTTGCATTTTGTTCAAAATTTTAAAATGTCTCCTGGTATTTCATCTTTGCTCATGTATTTTTTAGAAGTATATTGTTTAATGTCCAAAAGTTTGGGGATTTTCCATATTCTTCCTGTTATTGATTTCTCGCTTAATTCCATTGTGATCTGAGAGTATACATGTATGATTTTTGTTCTTTTCAATGTGTTATGGTGTGATTTTTATGGCCCAGAATGTGGTTTATCTTGCTGAATGGTTCGTATGAATTTGAGAAGAATGTGTAACTTGCTGGACAATAAGACAAGAAAAGGAAATAAAAGGTATACAAATTGAGAAGGAAGAAATTAAAGTGTCTTTATTCACAGATGACTTGATCATCTATGTAAACAGTATGGAAGAATCAACAAAAACCTGCCTGAACTAATAAGTGATTATAGCAAGGTTACAGGATACAAAGTTACTATACCAAAGTCAATTGATGTCCTATATACCATCAATGAACAAGAGGAATCTGAAATGAAAAACATTACCATTTACATCAGCACCCCCAAAATGAAATTTTAGGTATAAATCTAGCAAAATATATACAAGATCTAAGTGAGGAAAACTACAAAACTTTGATGAATGATATAAAAAATGAACTAAAAAAAACCAGAGAGGTATTCTGTGTTTACGGATAGCAAAACTCAATGTTGTCAAGATATTGGTTCATCTTAATTTGATCTACAGATTCAGTGCAACCCCATCAAAGTTCCACAAGATTTATTTTGGTGGATACAAACAAGCTGATTCTGAAGTTTGTATAGAGAGACAAAAGACCCAGAAGAGTCAACTCAATATTCAGAACAACAAAGTCAGACTGATAGTACATTATTTCAAGATTCCCTATAAAGCTACAGTATTCAAGACCGTGTGATACTGGTGAAAGAAAAACCAATAAATCAGTGGCATAGAATAAACAGCCCAGAAGAAGACTCACATAAATATAGTCAACTGTCTTTGACAAAGAGGCCAAGCATTACAATGAAGCAAATATAGTCTCTTTGACAGATGGTGCTGGAACAATTGGACACCCACACATAAAAGAAAATTAGTCTAGATACAGACCTCACACCCTTCCCCAAAATTAAGTGAAAATGGAGTATAGCCCTGAATGTATAATACAAAACTATAAAAACTCTTAGACAATGTCATAGAAGAAGACCCAATGACTTTGGGTATAGTGATGACTTTTTTGAGATGACATCAAAGATATGATTTATGACAGAAATAGTTGATAATCTGCACTTCATCAAAGTTAAAAACTTCTGCTCTGTGAAAGACACTGTTAAGAGAATGAGGAGACAAGCCACAGGCTAGAAGAATATATTTGCAAGTGACACCTCTGATAAAGGACCGCTCTCCAAAATATACAAAGAACTCTTAAAACTCAACAATGAAAAAACAAACAACCGATTCAAAAGACTTGAACAAACACCTCACTATAGAAAATATACAGATGGCAAGTAAGCATATGGAAATATTCAACATCATAGGTTACTAGGGAATTGCAAATTAAAACAACGAGGTGTCACTATGAACCTGTTATTGTGGCCAAAATCCTAAAGGACAGAAAATGCTAGCAAAGGTGTTGAGCAACAGGAACTCTCCTTTGTTGCTGATGGGAATGTAAAATGGTACACCCACTTTGGAAGACAGTTTGGCAGTTTCTTATGAAACTAAACGTACTCTTACCACATAATCCAAGTGGCACCCATTGGTATTTATCCTGATGAACTAAAACTTATGAACACAGGAAAACCTTCACACGGATGTTTATAGCAGCTTTATTCATGAGTGCCAAAACTTGGAAGCATCCAAAATGTCCCTCAAGTGGGTGAATGAATGAATAAACTGTGGTACATCCAGACAAAGGAGTATTATTCAGGGCTAAAGAGAAATGAGCTATCAGATCAAGAAAAGACATAAAAGAAACCTAAATGCATATTACTAAGTGAAAGAAATCTATCTGAAAAGTCTACATCCATCTGAAAAGTCTACAAGCTGTATGATTCCAATTATATGACATTCTGGAAAAGGCAAAACTATGGACATGGTAAAAAGATGAGAGGCTACCCGGAGTGAAGGAGAGAAGAGGAATGGATAGCAGAGCACACAGCATTTTTATAGGGCAGTGAAGCTATTCTGTAGGATACTACAGTGGTGGACACGTATCATTTATATTTATCAAAACCCATCCACTGTATGGTACCAAGAGTAAACCCTAATGTAAACTATGGACTTTGGGTGATAACGATGAGTCATCAGTTGTAATGAATGTACAAGTTCATCTCTAGTTCAAGATGTAGATGGTGGGGGAGGTTGAGTGGGTGTGGGTATATGGGAATTCTCTGTAAATTCTGCTCAAGTTTGCTGGGGACCTAACACCACACTAAAAGCTAATGTTCATTAATTAAAAGAAAGAGTATTGTGATGCCGATTAAGTTGTGGCATCACTTGGAGACTAGTCACTCAGCTTTTGCCGAAAAAGGAATTTAATATTTTAAATATAGGTGTGATGAGCTCCTTAAAACCAAAAAGTTATTTGTTAACAGATTTTCAGATAGGAATGAGGAAACCTCCAGAACAACTTACAGTATAAGTTATCTTATGAGGTTGGCTGAAGAAATGCACAGCATAGTTGAAAATCTGTCTTTACAGTTGACAATACTGAATGCCTGCTGGATGAAGTCTTTAGGGAAATCACCATAGTGCTGCTTCCCAGTAACACTAACTTGCATGAAAGTTTGGGCTACAGAGGGCTAAATGGACTAACATCTCAGGTGCAGAATTGTATTTTTCCTTTACCAAGGGACAAATCTATCGAGGTGGCTGAGTTTGCTGTTTTTTGATCGACTACCAGCCCCAACTGATAAACATCAGAGACCTTTCATGGGAATACCTGGCAACAAACGCTGAAGAGCCGAAGACCTTTTCTGACAACAAACTCATTGCTTGGCAAGAAACACAAAGTGTTGAATATCTTTTTTGAGGCTCACGGTTTATCCTGGAACAAGGCTGTTGACATTTGCATGGATGATACAACAGCCAAGGTGAGTCAACCTGGTGGCACCTTAGCATGAATCGAGGAAGTGGCATTAACGTGGACCCAGCCTCTGTATCCTTCACTGTGGAGTTAAAAAAGAAAACAAGAAACAGTTTCACTCAGCAGTGTCCTTGACAAACCTGTGAAATGTGTTGATCTCGTTAGACCTCAGCTCCTTGAACCCACATCATTATGGTACTGGTATTTCTCCCTGACGAAATGGAAGCGCTTCTGTTGCAGGCTGAAGTTTGATGTTTTTCTCAAGAAAAACCCTTTCATGAGTTTCAGTCGTGAGTTAAACAGGCTGCTTTTGTCATGGAACACCACTTTTACTTTAAAAAACAGCAGAAGGACAAATCATGATTATTCAGACTTGGGTATTTGGCTGACATTGTGTTGGAAATTAACAGACTGAGCTCTTGATTCCAAGGAAAGCAACTGATTTTTTTTTTCTATGATTAAGACTGAACTTTCAGGAGAAAATTGTGCACACTCAGTCATGTCCGATTCTTTGCGACACCGTGGGCTGTAGTCCTCCTCTGTCCGTGGTATTTTCCAGACAAGAATACCAGAATGGATAGCCATTTCCTCCTCCAGAGGATCTTCCTGACCCAGGAATTGAACCTGCATCTCTTGTGTCTCCTGCATTGGCAGACAGATTCTTTACCACCTCACCATACTGTAAAACCTGAATTCACCACCATGCATTCAACAGCTTCCTAATATTTTATAGGATAATGGCGGCTTCAATGGATTCTTTTGTATCGTTTGAAGTATGTCTACGCTTAGAAGATCTGCATAACTCAGTAAACCAATATTTTCCAAATGAAAAATTGTGTGTTGTTATAGAGATATTCGTGAGTAAAATATCCATCCAAAGTGCCAAACAGACTCATGGATTTGAATGTAACCATGAAAATGGTATGCAGGTTTCATTAGTATGGTCCTGATTCCACTTTGTATGTAAACTTTCAATATTATTATTTGTCAAGTTTTGGTGTAGTATCATAAAGGAATATCCATAATCATTTGGAAAAAAAAATAGAAAATGCTCCTCCCTGTCTTGTTTATCTGTGTGAAGCTAGATTTTCTTCATATACTTCAACCAACACAGCAGATTGACTGCAGAAGCAGATAGGAGAGCAGTCTTTCATTATAATAACTCAGACATGAAAGAGATTTGTAAAATGTAAAACAACTAAATTTTCTTTTGTTGTAGAAAATATAGTTTAAAACAGAACTGAAGAAATGCCACTGTGGAACCTCCCTGGTGGCGCAGTGGGTAGGAATCCGCCTGCCAGTGCAGGGGACACGGGTTCAATCCCTGGTCCCAGAAGATTCCACATGCCGAGGAGCAGCTAAGCCCACAAGCTGCAAATACGGAGCCTGTGAGCCACTGCTAATGAAGGCCCTGTGCCCTCGAGCCCTCGAGTGACAACTGCTGAGCCTGTGAGCCGCAACTCCTGAGAGCCATCCTCCTAGAGCCCGTGCTCCGCAACAAGAGAGGTCACTGCAGTGAGAAACCCATGAACCGCAACGAAAACAGTGCCCCCACTCCCCGCAACTAGAGAGAGCCTGTGCAAAACCAGAGAAGACCCCACACAACCAAAACACAAACACATGCCGCTGTTATCCATTATTTTTAGTGAATAAATACCAAATGTTTGAGAATTGCTGTGCTCACCTAGTCCTCTGCATGCCACTTATCACACACCTACCAACCCAATAAAATTGGTCATGAGCACTCAAGCCTATTTGATTGCCTACGCTTTTCCCCTTTCTTCACGCCAATTCCCATGCTGGCTCCATCTCTAGCTTCTATAGTCCAACTCTGTACGCACCTGGGTCAGTCACTCCCCACCTTCCTTACTCTAACAGAGCCCTGGTTTTCTTTTTCCCTTCTCTGAGTGGCCTTGACCTTCACAGCTGTGTAGCGCTGTAGGGCCCTCTCCGACTCCAAGGGGACACCCTAGTTTTGTCTAACCCAATATGGAGCTCTTGTTCCCCTTGCTAAATCACCGGTGAGCCCATGAGACATGAGAAATCTTCTGAGGACCCTGGAAAGGTTATCTCAGTCTTCAAATGGGATATAAGACAGGGATAATTCCCTCTTTCTGCCTGGATGTTGTTTTTGATATATGAAGCTTAGAATCACTGCGGCCATTTGGAACCCATGAGGAGAATCAGCCTAGTGAACAAGACAGAGTGTGGAGGATGACAGAGCATAAAAAGACAGCCAATTTGGCCCTTGACGACATTATTTTTTATAAACCACCCCTGCCACTGCCCAATCTCTGTAGAGTTGTTACTAGGGAGCTCTTATATTTCCTATGGCTTAAGCCATTTGAATGAGAAATTTGCCTTTTCTTTTAGCTGAAAATATCCAAACCCCTCTGGACATTCATGGGAATTACTTTTCCTTGCCTCTGCCCACTCCCGTTAGCTCTCTGCTCTCTGATTTCCTTGAGTGAGAAGACATTCTAGCAGAGAGAACGTGTTAGTCACTCAGTCAGGTCTGACTCTTTGTGCCCCCATGGACTGTAGCCCGCCAGGCTCCTCTGTCCATGGGATTCTCCAGACAAGAATACTGGAGTGGGTTGCCATTCCCTTCTCCAGGGAATCTTCCAGACCCAGGGATAGAATCCTTGTCTCCCACATTGCAAGCAGATTCTTTACCGTCTGAGTGACCCAGGAAGCCAAGTAGACGATAACTCCATAGTAAGAAATGTGGCCTTTTGGCATCTTTGCCGGGAGCTGATAACTACCAGCTTCCAGCTGCAAGGACTTGGTTTTTTTCCAAAACACCTGGCATTTGGCAAAGGCAGCACTGACCACTCACCACCACACTCCCTGGAGGCCGAGTGCTGAGGCTACTCTGCCCTGTTTCATAAACGGAAGCGTCACAAATCGGAGCTGGACCAGTCTGCCCAGTAGAAGAATGTGGTGGCCCCGTGGTCCCTCACAGTCTGTTTCTTCTTAGGAGATGCAGGCGCCACCAGGTTTCCAGGCAACGCTCCTCCCCTCCGATGCCCCTGGGAGAGACCAGGCTCGCAGGCGCACCTCCCACGCCTACAGGTGATGGGGTCCGAGAGGAGTGTCCAGTGAGCTGGGGATAGGGGAGCACGTGTGAACTTCGCCCAGAGGTGGCCACGCTCTGTTCTGAGGGTCACTTCTATCTGGGGAAGGGCGTCTGTGCCCTGGAATTCTGATGTGGGCCAATTCGTGCCCATAGAAACCACCCCACGGAGTCCTGGCTGCGAGCTGCCCTTGTCCCGGGAACACAGCCAGCTCGTGTGTTCCCTGGTGGTCCGAGCCCCAACCCAAATCTCCCCTTTGTTCCCCAAATGGCTTGTATCCCAAGCTCTGGGAAACAAACACAGTCACTGTTGAAAGGGAAATGGGGCCCCAGGCTTCAACTCAAGGCCTGGCCTCCAGCACAGGCACCTTGAATCCATGTCGGATTCCCTGGGCGCCGTCGGGAGCAGTCCTGGCTGAGCCCACTGCGGAGAGGCAGCCCGAAGCTTGGCCTGCCAGCTGGACGTCTGTGCACGACTCCTGTGTTTACCTTGCTCCTTCTGTTCCTCACCACTTCTCCCATCAGAGCAGTTACCTCTGGGGATGGCAGGGACCACCACCTGGGAAGGACAAAAAGTCACTTCAGCGTTATTTGCCATCTTCTATTTCTTTTATAAAGTGAAAAAAGAAAATTAGTCCCTCGGTCAGGTCTGACTCTTCGCGACCCCATGGACTGTAGTCCTTCAAGCTCCTCTGTCCACGGGATTCTCCAGGCAATAAACACTGGATGGGTTGCTGTTCCCTCCTCCAGGAGATCTTCCCTACCCGGCGATTGAACCCAAGTCGAACCCTGTATTGCAAGCAGATTCTTTACCATCTGAGCCACCAGGAAGCCCCAGTGAAAGGTCTCTGTAATCCTTTTATGACATTATTAATATGTGCTATTTTAGGGAGTGATTTAGTCCTATATTTTTTAGTCCTATATTTAGTCCTATATTTTTCTGAAATTTTAAACTTAATACAACATTTCTGCTGTTAACAGTGGTGAAATTAATAGTGATACTATATTTTCTCCTTTTGTGTATATCTCACATTTCTTCTAATGAGCATGCTTTGCTTTTCTGATTGAAGAAAAAAATCATTTTTTAACTGTGTTAAAACTGTGTTTTAACTGGGTTGAGTTTACACAGGGGCTGTGAAATGTGCCGTGTGGAGACTGATTTGGGCGTGAGACTGTGCTTTGTTAGGAGACGGTACTGCAGGGCACAGACTATGTACAGAGTCACTGGGGAGCAGAATAAAGATCTTTAATCACAGAATGAGACTATCATGTGTTGAACTCCGACTGGATCAAAGTTAAGTGCATAAGGAGCATAAGGGGGCGTGCCATCTTCAGCTCGCACTTCAGTTGGAAAGCTCGTCCATCATCCAAGAGAAAGTGGTGATAGTCCCTCCTCTGCAGAGAAGTAGAGCCCCAGTCTTACGCAGAGAAGGAAGGCATTCCCAGGAAAGCAACAAGGACTCGCTCGAGCAGCTGATGAACAACACAGGAAGCTGGGACTCAGGTCAAATTAGAATCAGGGCTCTTTGAGGAGGCCTGGAAAGTCATAGCACAGCTTCGTGGCATACCCTTTCATCCCATCTGTGCAGATACCTGAGTGTGAGCAGGAAAAGACAGAGATGGGCAGAATGGATAAAAACACAGGCCCAACTATATGTCATTCTACAAATGATACCCCAAAACAAACAGGCTGAAAGGGGAAGGATGGAAAAAGACATTCCATGCACACAGTAACCGAAAGAGAGCAGGATGGCCATTGTAATATCAGACAAAATAGACATTGAATCATGAATGTTTACAGAAGACAAAGAAAGACATTGTACATTAATAAAAGTTTCAATAGAGCAAGACGATATAGCAATTATAAACATTTGCAAAACTAATGACAGACCATTGAGATATATGAAGCAAAAACAGGCAGAATGGAAGGAGCAAATGAGTTTTACAATAATAGTGGGAGATTTCATTACCTCACTCCCAATGATGAATTTGCCTGCGTAATTTGGGTGGGCCTCACCCATTCAGTTGACAGAACAAAACTGACTTCATTTCAGCAGGAGGTGATTCTGCTGGCAAACAATCATCAGACTTGAACTGCAGCATCAGCTCTTCTTGAGTTTCTAGCCTGCTGGTCTACCCTGCAGATTTTTGGACATGTCCCTTCATAATCATGTGGGCTAATTCCTCAAAATAAAATTTCCCTGTGCTCTCTTCTGTGTGTATGTTGACTGAAAAAATGCACAGTCTAAAAGTTGGGAATTATCTTTAATTCAGCGGACATTCTGACTTCAAGCCTGGGACACAGCATCTCAGATGATGCTGAGAGACTATTCCAAAGAGGCTGGGGCGGGGGTGGATACCAGGATATATGGGGGATTTTGCAGCAAAAAAATCAAATAGTCAGAACATCAAAAGATCATTGTTAATTAAAGAAAAACAGAGATGTCAGAACGAATTTGGTGCTTTTCTGTGTATGGGAAGATGCAGATTCTGGGTTCATTGAAATCACTCCTTGGTATGCGCCTTAGCTATCCGGGCCAGTATCCTGTGGTCTGTCACCCTGAGTGGCCTCAGGATGTGCCGTTGCTGTGGCTGCAGCACTTTTGCCATCTCGATTCCCTCCGGGCTCACTGTTGGACTGGCCGTAATGTAATGGAATGTTGATGGCTGTGACATGCTTTGTTTACTGATACAGTAAGCAATGTCTTTCTTTATCTTTTTTTAAGTGCAATGATTAAGACCCAGATACTACATTCAGAGTGAATAATTCAATTTTTTTAAGCTTTATTTTTTGCTTATTTGGCTGCATTGAGTCTTAACTGTGGCTGGTGGGACTTTCATTGTGGTGCATGGACTCTAGTTGTGGCAGGCAGACTTAGCCACTCCACGGCATGCAGGCTCTTAGTTCCCTGACCAGGGATAGAACCTATGTCCTCTGGATTGCAAAGCAGATTCTTAACCCCTGGACCATCAGAGAAGTCCCCAGAAAGTTCTGTTTCTCTGGAGAGCCCTGAATAACACAGGCACACCCACAAAACTTCACATACACACAGTCGAGACAGTGAGACATGAAGAGGAGTCCAAACAATGACAATAATTTTCATTGTCAGGAAAATAAATGGGTTTTTGTTGCTAAAGCTCAAAGGATTTTTAGGAATAATCTAGATCAGTGGTACCTGAGCTCCTTTTTTCCAAACTAGATCTTACCCAGAATTCCAATATACCGAAATGGGATAAAGGAGCCCACTTATATCAACTGCCTTATTCTCCCCCTCTCTCCTCTCCCCAAGTCCACCCCTGGAAGCACAGCTTCTGAACTTGACTCTTTCAGCTCACTGTTTACAAACAGGACTAACGTGTAATGTGCCCTGGGAACATATTCTTTCATGTCCCCGGTTTTATTTTTATGGTAGGCTGCAGTCCATGGGGTTGCACAGAGTTGGACATGACTGAAGCGACTTAGCAGCAGCAGCACCAACATTATTATAGATATAAATTCCTTATGCTTGTAGCTCTTGAAGAGCTATAATAAAACAGATTTACCAATTCAATAAAAATATTACTTCCAAGCCCATGCAATTTAACTTACAACATTAGTTTGCCACACGATGTTGTTTTGCTCGAAATAAATTGCTACTGGTGATGTGAATACGCTAATAACTTGAGGAAGAGGGCTTTCCTGGGTCTGACAGTCCCGCTCCTTTCTGTTAAAATTACCAGACAACCATCATTTACAGTGGGCCCCATGGTATCATTTGGCCTTTACTTGATGTGAATGTTGTAGAGACCTCTTGGTCATTTTCTGGGTACCCTATGGAAATAAGATCAGTCCTGCCTGTCCCCAAAGGAAAGATAAACACGGACAGACACCTAGGCCGGGCAGCCCTTGGTTAGAAGGAGCAGCAGAAGGATCCAGGGAAATTCATCAATGTGAAATTTCATCAACGTGAAAAAATTAATAGAAGAGCAAAGGCTATTAACTAGTGAGCAGAAGTGGAGGGTGTGTTCTTATCTTACTCTTGAGGCTTTTCTGCAAGTTTGATTTTTTAAAAATAATTCTCACAGAGAACTCAGAGCTCCCAAGATATGTCTAAACCCTGCAATGTGAGAAGCACTCATCTTCAACCGTTTACATAGATTGGAAAATTAAGTCCCAAAGGGCAGGAATGATTTACAAGGCTCCTACCGGGCTAATTGGTAGAGAACTAAAATTAGAACCTCAGTCCCCTTGCCAGGGGCTTCCATGGTGGATCAGTGGTAAAGAATCTGCCTGCCAATACAGGAGACACAGGTTCAGTCCTTAGATCGAGAAGGTCCCCTGGAGAAGGGAACAGCAACTCACTCCTGTATTCTTGCCTGGAGAATCCCATGGACAGAGGAGCCTGGGGGGCTACAGTCCATGGGGTCGCAAAGAGTCAGACACGACTGAGCAAGCAGGCGAAAACAAAGTTAGAGCCTCAGTCTCCTGGCTGAGACGCTTTCCCACATTATCATGATCTGCAGTGCTTAGCACTCTGACATTCTCACACAGTTGTATTTCGCTGTAAGAAACTGGCAAGGATCTCATAAAACATAGACCTAGGTTTCCAAAACCTGTCTAAGCTGACCTTTGAGAAACACTAGCTTGTATATCCCCCACAACACAGGCATCACTGTCCAGCATGCACAGAGAAGGAGCTGTGGATGTTTCATTCTTAAACAGAAAATCTCTGTGTTGTCATACTCCTGTGACTACACCTTTCTCCAGTGAGTACCGCCTGAGGCCGGCAGGGCTGGGACCACTGCCTCTCCCAGACCACCCAAAGCACCTTCTAACTCTGAGTCCTACCTTCAGCTCCAAACTCTAATTTTTCCTCAATAAAAAGAGAAAATGTAAAGCTTAAGGAAAGAAGCAAAAAATTATACACAAAAGCACTAATCCGCGTACAGTAGGTGGCCAGTGTGAATGTACATACATACATATATATGCTTTTTCCACTTTTCACCTGAAACCCACTCCCCCTCAGAGATATGCCAGTAACATCTTGCTGATCATTCTTGCTTCCTTTAAACTGTGTGCATGTGCTAAATTTTAATTATAGACATCTTCCTTCTAAAAATATCCCATCTAGAGACTTCCCTGGCAGTCCAGTGGTTCAGACTCTGCCCTGCCAACACATAGGGTGCAGGTTCAATTCCTGGTCGAGGAACTAAGATCCCACTTGCCTCGTGGCCAAAAGAGTGTTTTTTAAAAATTCAGTCTTTTTCCCTAGAGTCCCACAGCATTCCCGTCAAGATAATAAATGTTAACAATCTGATGTGTATCTTGCCAAGCCTTCTGTATAACTAATTATATAGAACATTTTTACAAACAACCCAATCAAAAAATAGGCAGAAGATCTAAATAGATGTTTCTTGAAAAAAAGACATAATTTGCCAACAGGCACATGAAACAATGCTCAATATTGCTGATTATCAAAGAAATGCAAATCAAAACTAAACTACACTAAAACAATGGTGTAGTATCAGCGCACACCATTCAGAATGGCCATCATCAAAAACTCGACGAACAGTAAGCGCTGGAGAGGGTGTGGAGGAAAGAAAGCCTCCCTACACTGGAGAAGGAAATGGCAACCCACTCCAATAATCTTGTCTGGAGGATCCCGTGGACAGAGGAGCCTGGTGGGCTACAGTCCATGGAGTCCCAAGAGTCGGACAGGACTTAGTGACTAAACCACCACCACTGCACTCTTCATAGGAATGAAAATTGGTGCAGCCACTATGGAGAACAGTATGGAGGTTCCGCAAAAATCTAAAAACAGAGTTAGCATATGATTCAGCAATCCCATGCTTGGGTAATATCAAGACAAGACTATTTCAAAAGATGCATGCACCCAGTGTTCATACAGCACTATTCACAACAGCCGAGACACGGAAAGAACCTGATATCCGTCAGCAGATGAATGGATAAAGATGTGATGCACGCATGCTCATTCTCTTCAGTCGTGTCCGACTCTTTAAATATATATCTATGCAACGGAACTCTACTCAGCCATGAAGAATGAAACAGTGCCATTTGCAGCAGCGTGGATGGACCTAGGGACTTATCACACTCAGTAAGTCAGAAAGAGAAAGACATTTGTATATGGAATCTAAAAAAATGACACAAGAAAACTTATCTATGAAACACAGACAGACTAGAAAACAGAATTGTGGTTACCAGGGGGCTCAATCAGGGGCAGGAGAGGGACAGATCAGAAGTTTGAGATTAGCAGCTGCAAACTATTAGTATTTTATACAAGATGGATAAACAATAAGCTTACTATATAGCACAGCGAACTCTTTTCAGTATTCTGCAATAAACCATAATGGAAAAGAAGACGAAAAATGATGTATATATATATGTACAACTGATTTATTTTGCTGTACCACAGAAATCAACACAACATTGTAAATCATCTATACTTCAATAAAATAAAGTTTTCTTAAAATCCAAAAAAAAAGAAAAAGAAAATAGGAATATGAAACAAAGCACACATGTTTTAGAAAAAGCTCATTGTTTAAACTATTTTTTCCTCCTAGGGATAGGCATCTGATTCAGCATTAAAGAGCTAAGCGACTGAGATGTGGTTACTGTCAAAAAGGCTGAAATGGCTGATGAGCCGAGAAGACTCGGAGAAGGGTTCCAGCCAGTACTACTGTCTCCATGTAACAAGAGGGTCAAGTTCATGGGAAACAGTCAGGGGGAAATACCAAGTCATGTTTCATGTGTCTGAAACACAGACACTATAGGTACTCATCAGAGGAAATTACACGCAGAAGGAGCGATTCAAAGCAAACCTCCTTCCCCAATGCAAATACACAGAACTGCAAATCCATGCAAAAGGGAACTCTCCTTTAGCTTTCAGTAAACCGCCAACAACCTCTGCAAGCTATAATCTAGATCTTAAGGGTCTACACCGACGATTAAGCTGTGGATGAAACCCTCAGACCACAGACCTTAGAAGTTGCACAATGCTGTCCGCAAATGCTAGGTTCACGGTTCATTAGAAGGACCCTGGACCCCAGGCCAGCGTGCCAGCCAGCATCCTGGTGCCTTTAGGAGAGTCTCTGGTGGTGGGAAATACAAGTCTGTGAACGGTTTGGGCAGTTGAGAAACAAAGTTTTTAAGTTGCCTGGGCAATTCCACCCACTGTTCCAGTTTCACAAAGGAAACCCTCATGGGCTGGAAGGGGTTGATGACTTCCAGTGGAATGGCTGAACTGCTCCGGAAGGTGGTTTCTGGAGAGAGGTTCCCTTTCGGTTCACTGGTGTGTAAACGTGCAGCCCCACTGCACCGCTTCCTCTGACCCATGCTCCCCCAGCAATGTCACCCAATCCCATGTGACAGGCACCCGCCACCTCCTCCCAATGCACAGTTTCCACCCCCATTCTCCAACCTGGAGGTGCCCCCCACATTTGGAAGGCCCCCTTGAAGTCCCACAGGCGTTCAGGGTGCACAGGGCCACCCCCACTCCCTCTGTGCTGCTGTCTGGCTGGAAGGCCGCCCAGACATTGGGTGTTGTCCTTGCGCCTTGCTGACATCCTTGAGCGGATTTCCCAGCCCTCTCCCTTCCCCCACGGGCCCCTCTCCCGCTGCAGAGCCCTCCCAGCTAATCCTCCTGCCTTGAACTGGCTCTCCTGGACCCTGTCCTCCTCGTCGCCTACAGGAGTAAACTCAAGGCAGTCAGGACAGAGCTGAAGGCTGTTGAGTCTGCTCCCTGCCCTACGGCTCCCCTCGACAATCACGTCCCACAGAGGCCAGGCGTGGGCACTCCACACACCCAGAGTCCTGGCCACTGGCGTTTCCATGCTTCCCCTGGCCAGAACCATTCCTGCCCAGCTCCTTCCTAACTGCTAGCTTTCCTCCCCACTTATTTGGAATAAATGACCTGAGTTTATTGGGGCCAGGCCATCTTTGCCGTGGGGTCTGCAGGATGCTCAGCACCATCCCTGGCCTCTGTCTACTCCCCGCTCCTAGCACCACCCTCTCCCTCCCCTCCAACCCCCTCTCCCCCAACTCCAATCAGGACAATCACCTGTGTCCCCAGCCTTGCCGGACATCTGCCCTGCTCCAGAGAAGGGGACACCACCCTAAGGGGCCACAGTAGGGTGTCCCCTAGTTCTCTGGGTCTATGTCCAACACAAAATGCACAGCCTGATAACCCGCTCCCAATAAGGACCTATTGGATACCCTCAGGGAAGCTGGGCTCCAAGCTCTACTTAAAAGAAAAATGTATTCTGGGGGGAGTGGCATATGAGATCTCACTTCCTCCACTGAGGATTGAACCTATGCCCTCTGCACTGGAAGCCCAGAGTCTTAACCACTGGACTGCCAGGGAAGTCCCCTGAGTGTGACTTCTTGCCACGTGGCAAACCCCAGCCCTGGGAGGGCTGGCTGACTGGGCTATTGGCCAGAGATCTGAATGACCGCACAGTGAACATGCTGAAGGGTTCATCGAGGTCCACCACCCTAAAGATGAAGCTCCCTGCTAGGCCTTTGTCTCTAAAGAAGAGCCTGGATTCTGATCAACTCTAAATTCCCTTCAGGTTTCAAGAAACACCACCTGATGAGGCCAAGTGGCTTTGTCCAGGGATTCAAAGGCAATGAATGATGAGAAGGGATAGCCACATGCTGTGGACACCCTACTGTGGCCCCTTAGGGTGGTGTCCCCTTCTCTGGAGCAGGGCAGATGTCCGGCAAGGCTGGGGACACAGGTGATTGTCCTGATTGGAGGTTGGGGAGAGGGGGTTGGAGGGGAGGGAGAGGGTGGTGCTAGGAGCGGGGAGTAGACAGAGGCCAGGGATGGCGCTGAGCATCCTGCAGACCCCACGGCAAAGATGGCCTGGCCCCAAGGTTCTGGCCCCACCTAGCTTCAGTCCCTACCTTTGCATTCTCATTTACCAAGAGGTCCGTGACTCAGGTCCCATGCATCCATGTGCCATACAAGACAGGCGAGCAGACAAGGAAAGGTCACCACCGCTGGACTTCCAAAGAGTTTGAAGTGGGTGTGCATGTGTGTGTGTGTGTGTGTTTAGGGCAAAAAGTTTAGGATCCTTGCCTGTTCAGGATTCATCAGGCAAATTTATCCAGACTGCCTCCTTCCAGTCCTCCTAACTAAATCAGATGGAGGCAGGCAAGATTGACTCTGGACAAATGTATAGCATCCCACCAACTCCCAGTGACCACCCATTGCCCTGTTGGTTCCTGCCCTCCAGTCTAGTGGAAGGTGGGACACTTTGGTGTCTTAGAAACATTTCCATGAAGACATCCCAGAGTACTGGGAAGCCAGCTTTGATCTCCACTGCACCTCCAAGCACTTTGTTGTATGTGGTTTGAAGTGAAGTGCTAGTCGCTCGGTCATGTTCTAACTCTTTGAGACCCCATGGACTGCAGCCTGCCAGCCTCCTCTGTCCATGGAATTCTCCAGGCAAGAATACTGAAGTGGGTAGCCATTTCCTTCTCCAGGGGATCTTCCCGACCCAGGAATTGAACCTAGGTCTTCAGCATTGCAGGCAGATTCTAAGCTGTCTGAGTCACCAGGGAAGCTGCTATATGTGGTTTGGGGTTATCTACTGAAGTCACACTCTGGATCGCAGCCCCTTCCAGGGGTTTCTGTAGCCCATCAGTGCCCACGATGGCACTGAGTCTATGGCAGAAATTCATTAAAAACTTGTTTGATTACTTTTTACCTTCTAAGGAGATAATTAACAAACTATAATAACTCGCCCTATCAAGTTTATTTTCAATGATTCCTTTTCTCTGCATACCCCCTCACCCCCCGCAACCTGAGCCTACATTAGAACCTCTGCTAGTAGGCGTTTCAGATGCGGTAGGGAGAGGCGGAGAGGATGCTTGCATCAGCAGGAGTTGGAAGGCGTCTTCCTTTCATACCTGGCTTGGTAGAAAGTGACTCAGCAGTACTGTCCTAGACGCCCCACAGTCCCAGGGTGGGTGGCTGGCCTTTTTGCCTCTTCTCCAAACTTCTAGTGGAAGCAGAAGCCAGTAGTGTGTGTGGACATGGAGAAGTAAGAACCAGGTGATGGGAAAAGGGTCTGTGGTACCGCCTGCTGCTCTGGGTCTCTCCATCTTGCTCTGACCTTCCCAAACTCATGTCTGTTTAGTTCAGACTTGGGACCATAACACCTGGGGGGGGTTCAGGGTCGTAATATGATGCGCCTACATTTGTGATGATACTGGCCACACCTGTTGCTGTCAGACACTCTTGCATCAGCAGGATGGATGGCATTTTGGGACCACTACCCACTCTGCAAGTCTGTGTACACAGAGTGGGAAATGCTTTCAGAAACCACCTGATTAGAGCTTTAGGACCAAACTAGTCAAAATCGGGACATTAACATGACTCTTCTCTATCATCACTTGGATTAGGGGGTCCCTTGTGAATATTGGCTTATCCAAGCACAGTCAAGGGGGTAGAAGTTAACGTCAGATCCCTGCCTCCAAAGCTTCATTGACTCCCCTGTGCTAATTAGGATGCTTCTAGGTCTGGATGGAATGACTCCTTGACTAAGAGTCAGGAGACCTGGAACCTGGCCTCTGCTTGGCCACTGACCTTCAGGACATGATCTCACCTCTCCAGCGCCTTCTTCTGAAATGTGGATGAGCGCACCTGCTCTACCTGCCTCCCAGCTGTGCTGTGAGGATAAGCAGAGTATATGCCAGTGCTCCCCCCACCCCCCCCCACACACATTAAGAAGCCCTCCTGGAACCTTCTGGCTCCTTTCATTGTGCAAATATAGGCCTTGCCTTAGGGTTTTCTGTGTTGTTCACTCAAGCAAGGAGGAAGGAAAAGGAGGTAAGGCTGGAGGAAGAGTCAAGGTGGACTCTGGAGGAAAGGAAGAAGCCAAGGCCAGGCTTCTCCCGGCAGTGCCTCCAGCCCAAGCCACTCCCCTGTAGCAGCCATGAGTCCCAGCATCCTCCGGTGAGCTGGGGGCTTAGAGCATCATCCCAGGTGCTGTGGGCAGCCCCCGTCCTGAGTTCTTAGGGCCGCGTAGGAGGAGCGATGCCCGCCTCAGCATCTCCACCCAGCACACCCACGCCTTCCTAGGCAGCTGGCCGCTTCCACTCCCGCTGGGCAGCCTGACGGCTCACATGACTCCTTGGCTCCCTCAAGGTCAAGCCTACTTCCCACCGTGCTCTCCCACGGCCTCGCCTGCCAGCCTGGCTGGAGTCCCGCATTGTGCTAAGGAGCAGGGAACCAAGGGTTGGTGGGAAATATTGTGCAACTCCTAGGGATTATGGTAATGTGTATCCCCCTTCCATTTAATCATAAGTAAAGACAACTAAACACTAGATTATAGGCATCAGAAGTTGTTGACTGTTTACTAAAACCAGGAGGGCAGTCCAGTGTGATCCAACGGTACATATTCATTAAGCTGGGGAGAGGGGGAAGGAAGTGCTTTTAAACTTCTCCACTGCGTATAATTTACTCTGATGAATACCCACAGAGTATGTGTTTCATGTCAAATACAAGTTAATTTTCCCTCTGGCTCTTTCCCATGAACTTGCCACGAGGCCATAACTACTTAATCCGCTCTAGCACTGGGGTTCCAGAAAACTCTTACTAAATTATAGTCTTGGAGTTCCTCCCTCTCACTGAAGCCCACCCGTTACCTCATCTGTCAACCCAGATGAACGTACCTTCGGCTCAGTACCCCCTCTGAGACCTTTCATAGCATCTTTCCCGGGGTCCTGACATCCTCAGAGTCACCTGTCTGTCCTGTTGCCTCTGCCACTAACTTTTTCCCTTTTCTGACGTGGAGAGAACCCCAGCCTCACGTCCACATCAGAGAGAAACAAGAAAACGGCACCAGCGATGAATCCAGATATGCTTGTTTTAACATACAGTTTGGGGGATTACTGTCACCGTGGAATCCCTCTGCTTCACATCTTAAACAAGAATCACCATCTTTTCATCAACTCAGGAACATTCTTGCCTTTTGATGCTTTCTTTTTCTTTCTTTTATGGAATTCCAGCTCACTGAGATTTAAACCTTATCATTCTGTCCTTTCTGGTGCAGGAAATGGCAACCCACTCTAGTATGCTTGCCTGGATAATCCCATAGACAGAGGAGCCTGGTGGGCTACAGTCCATGCTGACACAAACAGTCAGATGTGACGGAGCAGCTGAACACACACACACACACATTCTGTCCTTTATCGAGTTTCTTTCTTTCTCTCATGTGCTTTGCATTTCTTCGTCTCTCTGTGTTGCATTCTGGGGAAGATCTCTGGGTTTTTTTCTGTACACAACTCTTCCTGTCACTTATGTCTACAACAGAATTAGCATCTTGTTGAAGCACAATGAAGTCTTATTTTAAGTTTTTTACACAAACGCACTCATATCCTTGAGTAGATTTCAACATTAAACAGTTACACACACATCAAGTTTCAGCTGTTTATTTGCTAATAAGGTTAAGTCCCCAAAGATATACCAAAATGACTATGCACAGTTAGGGGGAAAATATTACCTCCTAAGTAGAAAATTATGTGGCTGTCTTCTGAAAACCTTCATTCTCACTCGTAGCTTTACAGAAGAAAACTTTCATTTAAAAGTCCGAGCCTTCCTTCCTTCTTTGGCTGTGACCTACAGGCCCTGAGTGGTTAGTGGAAACGCCAGGTTGGGAATTGTTCTTTTGACCTTGATGGAAAGACTGGATGTCCTTCTGTCCCACGTGACATCAGTCACTCTAGGACCCCAGCCTCAAGAGGAGTCGACCAGGTTGGATGCTTATGGCCTGAACATACACGAAGATGGAAGACTGTGTATATACTTATAACGGAGTCACTTTGCTGCACAGCAGTGCTTAACACAACATTGCAATACAACTATACATAAATTAAAAAAAGAAGAAGACTGAATTATCCAGGGCCAGGAAAGGATTATATAATCTTTTATCTAAGAATCTTCCAATTCTTCCAGCTTTGACTGAGCTATCTTTTAACCTATCCTTGAGTTTTAATTTCTGTTATTATCATGGTTTTACTTTGTTTTTAAAGTACTGGTCTTTTTTTTCAAATCTGTCTGGTCTGTTTGGTAGTATTTTATTTCTTGCTTCTTTTTTCGATTCCCTCTTTTACTTCTATGTTATTGTTGTTGCTGTTTAGTTGCTAAGTTGTGTTTAACTCTTTTGCGACCCCATGGACTCTAGCCTATCAGGCTCCTCTGCCCATGAGATTTTCCAGGCAAGCATACTCGAGTGGGTTGCCATGCCCTTCTCTGGGGGATCTTCCCGACCTGGGGATCAAACCTGCATCTCCTGCTTGGCAGGAGAGTTCTTTACCACTGAGCCACTGGGGAAGACCTTTGCTCCTTTAAACGCTGTGCAATGCCCACGTTCAGTTCTCCCGGGGACTTGCCAGCATCTGGGGGTCTGCCCTCTCATTACTGGCCCTCTGGCTCTGCTCTGAGGCTTGTTATCTTCTGCATTTTTAACCGAGGCTATGAGCTTGTGTCCTACTTACTGAGCTGAATTAAGGGAATCACACGAAGATTTGGCTGAGTAGGCAAACCTCCAAAAAGGTTTACCTTTCATTCTTCCAGATGCCTTCAACCCAAGACCTCTGGAAGTTACAGTTCTCAGTCCTGGAGTTTCTGGACAGCCCAGATGACTCAAATTCATTCCTAAAACCCATTGCGGGAAGGCCATGTTTATACGCTTTCAGAGGACTTTCCCCCATACCTAGAGTCAGGGTCAAAGCAGATGAGTTTCTTTGTTGTGTCTTTGCTGGTACAGGGCCATTCGAGTCCATCTTTATGCTGAAGGTGGTGTATATATGTGAAGAGTCTTATTTCCAACTTCCTGGACCCAAGACCTTGTCTCTTTACTCCATCTGTTCAGTTCAGTTCAGCCACTCAGTCAAGTCCGACTCTTTGCGACCCTATAGACTGCAGCACACCAGGCTTCCCTGTCCATCACCAACTCCTGGAGCTGACTCAGACTCATGTCCATTGAGTCAGTGATGCCATCCAACATCTCATCCTCTGTCGTCCCCTCCTCCTCTCACCTTCACTCTTTCCCAGCACCAGAGTCTTTACTCTATGGGGCCACTCATATCCACGGCTCTCAGAAACCGAGGCCATGAATACTTTCCTGGGGTCTATGTGTAGAAGTGGCCAGAACCTGTGCTTTCCTGGGCTCTCTTCATTTTGACTGCTGAGAATTTCCCTTGCTTTCTCAAAAGTACAGTCACTGGCAAGATTATTTGTAATAGTCAAGATATGGAAACAAGATGTGTCTTGACAGATGCACTGGTAAACAAAATGTGGTAATTAAAGAGTGGAATATCGTTCAGCCACCGAAAAGAAGGAAGCCCTGCCATTTGTGACGACATAGATCGACCTCAAAGGCATCATGCCCAGTGAAACGTCAGACAGAGACAAATAACGTGATGGTCTCACTTATATGTGGAATCTAAAATAAATACAAAAGGCAAAACTCAGAAAACGAGGTCAGATTTGTGGTCACTAGAGGCAGGATGTGGAGGGAGGTGGAACTGGACGAAGGTGACCAATAGGTACAAAATCCAAGTTAAAAGATGAATAAGTGCTTGGATGCAATGGTTAGCATGATGACTGTGTGGTTTACTTGAAAGCTGCTAAGAGAGTAAATCCTAAGAATTCTCATCAGAAGGAAGAAAAGATTTTTATTCTTTTTTTTGGCAACTGTATGAGAAAATGGATGTTAAATAAACTTAATTGGTAATTAACATACAACATATATAAATCAGATCATTATGCTATACACTTTAAACAGTGTTGTATGTCTGTTATGGGATTCCAAGGTGGCTCAGTGGTAAAGAATCTGCCTGCCAATGCAGGAGATGTGGGTTCAATCCCTTGGGTCAGGAAGATCCCCTGGAGGAAGAAACAGCAACCCACCACAGTATTCTTGCCTGGAGAATTCCGTGGACAGAGGAGCCACAGTCCATGGGATAACAAAGAGCCAGACATGACTGAGCTTTCTCTCTTTCTCTCTCACACACACATACTCCACATACCATATGTTAAAAAAGGAAGTTTCCTTCCATATTCAAAATTTTGTTTCCATTGGGAGGGAGGGGAACTTTTGGTAGGAAAAGAAACAGTACCATGCCAGTTCCCCACAACACATTGCTAAAAAACAAACAAACAAACAAAAAAACCTTGAAGTGAATGTCCCTGGATATATGAATGCTGTTTATATCTTGGATGATGCCACAAACTCAGACACAGGGACAGGGGAATGCCTAAAAAAGGCTGCATTCTGATATTCAGGGAACGTAATCTTAAATAATCTCAAACAATTATACATCCTTGCCTCCCTAATGTGAATTTCTTCCTAGCCTGCGTGTAATTATATGCACCAAATGGAAGACTGATTCAAAAGTAAAGAGGATCGTAAAGGAAAAATGGTACCGCAGAGGATGAGGATGAGGATGAGGATGAGGTGTGGTGGGCGCTGCGGTGAATGTCACTCCTGTGGGGGATAGGCTTTGGATGCTGGACACCAGCCAGGTCGGGCCCACTCTTAGCCGGGTTTAATTGTCTCCCGTAAGAATGGTTTGCACATCGCACTTACAGTGGCTGGTGTGTGATTGTCCCACCACGACGAAGATCCTGTGGTTGCCCGGACTGAGGGGGCTCCCGTGGTGAGCAAGCTCCAAGAAGCTAGTTCCCCACTGGGCTTGCAAAATGGAAACCAAGTCACGTGTAGGAGCAGGAATGGGGTTTGTCAGAGCAGCTCAAAGCCGTTGACAGAAGACTTCGTCTCGGCTGGTGAGAGCACATGCTTGGATGCTGTGGCTGGAGCTTGGGGGATGTTTCCAACATTCAGGGTTCACTGGATCTGCTCCCTTCCATCACAAGCGGTTCGGTGTTTGTGTGTGTTTGCGTTTTCACACCCCGTTTCCTTGTTGGCTTTGGCCGTCGTCTTGGGAGGCATTAGAGAGTGACGTTACATGGTCCAAGTGAAACCCCCAGGGCTGATGCTTACCACCCATATGAACTTGGAAAATTACTCAACGTCTCTGAGCTCATTCCCCCAAATGAAAACTGTGGATAATAACAGTGCACATCTCAGCAGAGGTCCAGTTAAGGTAAAGCCTTTAGCGCATTTCTTGGCAAACAAGAAGCCCTCGAGAAGCGTAAGGTCCTAACGTTACGGATGGTGGCATTAGCAAGGGTAGAACAGCTGTGGGAAAAATGAGCAACAGAAAAGTCCCCGGGGCTCTGGTTTCGCTCCACCGAGCGCTGTGTGGGGCTTTCCTCCTCCTAATTAATTCCTGCCTCCTGTCCGTATCCTGTGTGTATCCTGGTCCTGCCATTTACTGGCTAAGTGACCGTAGAGAAAACTGGTGCTCAGGATGAGTCGTGAGCTAGCCCATCTACCTGACATGGAGGAGTTTATTTTTCTCTCATGCAGGCTTGGCTGTGGGTCCAAGGAAGCTGGCCTCCCTGCGGTGGCCAAGGTCAGCAGGACGATCACGTGTCACGCCTCCCAACCTGAAGCCTCCACAATTGCCCCTCGGACAGGTGCGGTCAGGTAGCCTTCCTTCACCTCACTTTCTTGATCTACCAAATGGAACTAATGCCTCCCAGGGTGGTCCTGAGGATTAGTGGCACATAGAGAGGATGGACAGCACCCGAGTCAGGGTCCTGGCAGGAAGCTGGTGGTATACGGACTAGAATTTATCACGCCCAGAGGACATGAGCGAAGAGACTTGGTACAGCCTGTGGGCAGGTGTCTGAGGTCCATTTCCTTAGAAGCAGATCAAGCCCAACTCTGGAGCAGGGAACAAGAGTCACCCTCCCATCCCAGGTACTTCACAGGGCAGATCTGGGGCTGGGAGGGGAAAGATGGAGCATAACCAGCTCAGCACACAATGGACATTGATCAGTTCTAAAATGCCCAGGCTGCACCTCTGCTCAGCTGGGCTGTGGGGTGTTGGCAGCTCATCCCCGCCTCGGTTGTTGGTTGGTTTAGTCACTAAGTCGCATCCGACTCTTTGCAGCCCCATGGACTGTAGCCCACCAATCTCCTCTGTTCATGGGATTTCCCGTATTTCCCAAAATACTGAAGTGACTTGCCATTTCCTTCTCCAGGGGATCTTCCCGACCCAGGGACTGAACCTGGGTCTCTCACATTGCAGGCAGATTCTTTACCCTCTGAGCCACCAGGGAAGCACCCTCACCCTTGGGTCCGGCTTATTCTCTGGCCTTCCTCTCCCCCTTAACTGAAGCATCTGGAAGAAAGGGTTGTGACTGCAGCCCCCAGGCTGGAGCACAAACCCGAAGAACGTGTGTCCTGTGACCACCCACGTGTCCTTGGATGCGCCTGCCCAGTGCTCCCCTTGGCATGGACGGAGCCTCCATGTCTCCATGTGGACACACTTGGCTCCTTGAGGCCCCGCTTAGAAGGATGCAGAGTGACCAGGACACACTGCCCTGGGCTCAGAGTCACCTCCTCTCCCTCCTGGACCCTCGGTGATCCCCGACAGGCCTCCCCGCTCTGCGATTCATGGGGTCGCAAAGAGTCGGACACGACTGAGCGACTAAACTGAACTGAACTGTGTCATATTTTAGATTCTACATATGGGGTATCCTATAATTGTCTTTGACTTACTTCACTTTGTGTGATAATCTCTAGGTTCATCCATGTTCCTGCAAATGGCATTGGTTCATTCTTTTTAATGGCTGAGTAATATTCCACTGTATATACCTACCTCCCTTCTTTATCCATTCATCTCTTTATACGTATGTATATACGTACCACCTCTTTTTTTTATCCGTTCATCTACTTCCGTGTCTCAGCTGTTGTAAATAGTGCTGCTCTTAATTTGAATACATCTCTCTTTTTTAAAAAAATCCCCAAACCTCAAACTTCTACTAGTTGAGGGACGTGGGGCAGAGGAGACCCCCCTGGTGTGCCCTGCCCCATGAGAACCTTTAAAAGACTGCCTCCATTTCTTTTCATCCTTTTCTCTTTATTCTGTTCCGTGGCAGTGATTTCCACCATTCTCTCTTTTAGGTCACTTATCTGTCCTTCTGCCTCCGTTACTCTATTGATTCCTTCGAGTGTATTTTCATTTCAGTTACTGCATTGTTCCTCTCTGTTTGTTCTTTAGTTCTTCCAGGTCTTTGTTAAACACTTCTTGCACTCTGTGCCTCTATTCTTTTTCTGAGATCCTGAACTGATAACCAACAAGGACTTACTGTTAACACAGGGAACTCTGCTCAATATTATGTAACAACATAAATAGGAAAAGAATTTGACAAAGAATAGATACATGTAAATGTATAACTGAATCAATTTGCTGTACCCCTGAAACTATCACAACACTGTCAATCAACTATGTGTGCTGTGCTTAGTCACTCGTATCCAAGTCTTTGCGACCCCGAGGAGTCTAGCCCTCCAGGCTCCTCTGTCCATGGGGATTCTCCAGGCAAGAATACTGGAATGGATTGCCATGCCCTCCTCCAGGGGATCTTCCCAACCTAGGGATCGAACCCAGGTCTCCTGCATTGCAGGTGGATCCTTTACCAACTGAGTCACCAGGGAATCACAACACTGTTAATCAATTATACTTCAATACAAAATAAAAAGTTTTTAAAGAAAGGACACAGAGGGACTTGTTGCTTTAGTTGCACTCAAGTCAGGGTTTCTGGGAAGGGCCCAAAGGCAACAAAGCCTGCTTGTGGAGTGGCTTGTGACCTTCCCCATCAAACTCACAAGGGCAAGGAGACGAAGGACTGGCTCTTCCTCAGGTGCCTGTCGAGATGGACTCGGAGATTCTCTTCGGGTCATCTGCACACACAGGACTCCCCAGAGGAGTGAGTGCCCTGCCAGGACCCCTGCTTCCCTCCTGCAAGCCTTCCAGCCCACGGTCCATTTGCGAACACGTCCTCACCTCTATGGCTGAGTCTCCAGGGAGGCTCTGCTTCCCTCCAGTACAGTCTGGAGAATGAGGGCAGCCTCCATTCCAGGATGGCTCGAGCCTTGCCCACCCTCCTGACTGCCCTCCCCTCTCCAGCACCCTGGGAAGTGGCCAGTCATTTCCTGTCCCCCGGCCTGGCCCTGACACTGGCCCAGGACAGGGGGAGGGACCTCCCCACACACCACTCTCCCTCCCTCCGCAGCAGCTGAAAAGTCACATCCTGTGTTTGTGTAGTGTGGTGTTCTACTGACGATGTCCTAAGCCCAGTGCAGACAGCTCATTGTCCCCGCTCCCTCCCTGTTCTCACCGCCTCTCCTGGCGGCAAGGAAATTGGGTGAAGGGCACGTGTTCAGTGGACCGGGGTGTGAGCACCCAGAGTATGAAGCAGCTAAAAGATGAGAAAGGTCATGGAGATGCAGACAGAGAGAACAGACTTGCAGACCCAGAGCTGGGAGGGAGAAGGTGGGACGAATGGAGAGAGCAGTTTGGAGACATATGCACTGTAGTGCAAACTTGCTGTGCAACTCGGGGAGCTCACACTGGGGCTCTGTGACAACCTAGAGGGGCGGGATGGGGTGGGAGGTAGGAGGGAGGTTCAAGAGGGAGGGGAGATATGAGCACCTGTGGCTGATTCATGCGGATGTGTGGCAGAAACCAACAGGCCAGTGTAAAGCAATTATCTTTCCATTAAAAATAATCTTTTTTTTTAAAGATGGGGAAGGTCAGAAAGCCTCAGCTCCTAGCACTCGAGTCCTAAATCAAAATAGTCCTGCTTTTGCACTCACCTGGCTGCTTTCTTAGCGACCTTTCCCCGTGGTGGAACAATCTGGGGCGGGCAGTGGGGGCAGGCTCACTCTGCTTGGCTGGCCTGATGACGTCATTGGAGACCCGGAGCTGACTTTGGGTAGCACAGGCTCCTTGCCTTTATGAAGCCTGTTATATACTTTATGTGATTTAGGCTTTTATGAAGCATTTTACATACTTTAAGATATTTGTCTTTCCAATGAACTCTCCATTTGACAGATGAAACACTGGGGTCTCAGAGGTGAACCCCAAATCCACAGCCCTTCTCACTGGCCCACAGCTGCATGTTCTGCTGAATTTGATGGGAGACAGTGTCTCCTTTCTTTTAGACCCTCCGCCCCGCAGAGTGGGGCACTGGGCACATAATAGATATTAAATCAATGCTTTGGTTTGAATGGAAGAACATTTGCAGCCTTCAGAGCTCAACAAATATCTGTTGAAACTGACTTGCCCATGACCCCTGACCTCCCTCAGGCTGTAACCTCTCCATTTTGGCTCCAGGCTTGTGTCACAGACTCCTTCGAGAAGGCAGATGGCAATGCTGACATTTACCTGGGACCCAGCAGACCAAAAACTGGACTCCTCCTCAGCCCCTGACACCAGCCCCACCCTCATCGTCTGTTCTTTTGCTTCCCAAATCCTCCCAGATCGCACTTTCGTAAGAGTTAAGCTCATGTGGGCTCGATGAGCGTCAGAAACTTAATGGAGTCGCCAGGTTCCCAGAACCTCACGTCCATGGATTAATCAGTATCCCAAGATTATAGGTGTCAGGGCTGGAAGTAAGCCCTTCATTACAGATGAAGAAACCACCCCCTCAGTGGGATTTGCAAGAACCGGAGGTGGCATCGCTGCACGTCCCGTCTCCTCACTCAGCCTGGGTCTCCATCCCCATCAGACTGGATGTGACCTTTCTAATCTCCATTCTCTCAAGTGGTTATTTGTCAAATGCCTGCGAGTTTCAGCACCGCGTTTTCTCAGACTCCCACAGATAGTTGACAGCACAGCTCTTCAGAACCTGCGGCACGAGCTTAGACAAAGCTGCTGCCTTTCCCAGAGCTGAGCGAAGTTCACCGGCTTGGCCCCAGCGTCTGATGAGACTGGTTTTTTCTAGAAACTTCCTAGCAATTAGCTGGTGGGAACTTTCCCTTACTAACCAAGCAGCATTCAAACGCTCTTCATTTTATCTATCATCCCTTACGAAGCTAAGGCTAACTCAGGATAATCGAGGGTTGTGAATAGCTAATCAATTCAAAAAGAGTTATTTAGCGCGTGATTAGGAATGACTAAAAGTCTGTGGACTTTCAAGCAGACAAAAGGCATTTGGGCTAAATCATCTAAAGGCACAGGCAGCCCTGAAAGGGACACCGATTGGGAATCGCACGTGTACATCTGGTCTGCAGAGCTGAGCGACCAGAGGGCTCTTCCGGCCAGCAACTCTCTCTCGGCAGAAGCACCAGCTGTGTGCTTGCCATATGCTAGGTCCCTGGCGTTGAGCTCCTCAGAAACTCTGTGCGGTGGTGTCCTCATTTTACAAATTATACAACGGACGGTTCCCTACTCCTAAAAGGCTCCGTCATTTACTCAGGCTGATGCAGCTAGACGTAAATCCAGCTTCCAAGCTCAGCTCTGTCTGTGGATTCAAAGATGAAGCTTTCTCTGTTTTACCTATGGGTTCCTTCTTTCCCTCTCCCCCTTTCACCCCCCTCTCTCTTCCTTTCTCCTTCCCTCTCTCTACTCCTTCCTTCTTCTTCTTTTTTTTAAGAAGCCAAATGCTTTTTCCAACCAAACAGCACACACATCCAAGCACATAAACCATCCCAGAGACTTCCCTAGTGGTCCAGTGGCTAAGACTCTGGACTCCCAGTGCAAGGGGTCTGGGTTCAATCCCTGGCCAGGGAACTAGATCCCACAAGCTGTCTAATAAATTAAAAAAAAAATATGCCAGAGCAGAGTCACATTGCTTTATTCATCATTGATAAAAACTGGAAACACACCATGTGACCTGCAACAGTTGAGCAAGCTAGCAAGCTGGTGTGCATGCCTATAGTGGAACATGCTCAGCTACAAACAGGAGCCAGCTCTGATTCACACTGACCGTGGATGAACCTCAGAATGATTTTGCTGAGTGAAAGAAGCCAGACACCAGAGTGCACACTGCCTGATTCCACTGACATGGAAATTTAGAAACGCTGAAGCCAGCTGATGGTGACAGAGGGAAATCAGGGTTTCCCTGGGGCAGGGGCTGGGGGCTGATTGCAAAGTGGCTGAGGGAAGCCGGCCTATTTCAAAGGTAATGAAAATAACTCTGCACGTGGATTGTGGGATGCTGTTTCTAGTTGCCACCACTCATTGAACTTCACACTTAAATGTGTACAGTTTATGGCTTGTGATTACACCTTAGTTTTCACTTTCGTGCATTGGAGAAGGAAAGGCAACCCATTCCAGTGTTTTTGCCTGGAGAATCCCAGGGACGAAGGAGCCCGGTGGGCTGCTGTCTATGGGGTCACACAGAGCCAGACACGACTGAAGTGACTTAGCAGTAGCAGCAACATCAGTTTATCTGTGTTGTTTTGGTTTGTATTGAAAGCAGAACTGCTTTAATTGAAGAAAGGGAGGGCTCAATCTCATCCCTTCCCTGACCTCTTTAGTGGCCTGTGGTTCCCTAAAGGAGCCCGGAGCGCTCTGTGGAAATCTGTATCTTCCGGAGGTGATCGGCCACCCCAAGCTGCCCCACACCGCCCTACCACTGCCCAGCAGTGGAGGCTTTGTAAAGGGCGCGAGATCAGCTCGTTTCCAGGTAAAGCACCTCAGCATCCTTACTGCAGGCTGCAGAGCGCCAGCCAGACCAGGGACAAGCTGTCACCGGCGGCAGGAAAGAGGCTTCTGGTCCAGTTGCAACCTCTGTATTGTAAAAAGAAATGCTGGTGTGGAATGGGGAGCTAATAAACGAAGCTAAGGGATTTCATGAGCTTGGGTATGTGTGTGTGTATAACTTTGCTTCGTGCCACTTGGATGCAGGAAACGTTTTGTTTTCTGTTGCTCAATCAGATTACCTCCGGCTCCAATCTCCACTGACAAGAGCGACGGGATGAGCAGGATCTGTTTTCATTGCCTTGGGGCTGTGCAGGAGTCCCGGGGTATTGATCCATCCAGAGGATTTCAGGAAGCAGCTCTGTCCTTAAACTTCCTGGTCCCAGCTGGGTGCCCAGTGCCTGACCTCTAGGGTCCATTTCAAAGGCAAAATCTTTGATCTTCGGCTGGGACAGGAGGCCTTGCACCAGGCCCCCAGCGGACACCAGTATCTGCCTCCCCATCCATCTTGAGGCCAGGCCCCCATGGAGCCCTGGGCACAGGAGGGCTGGTCACTGTGGCTTCCAACAGCCTGCAAGCCTCCTCCCTTCTCTCGGGGCCAAGGGACCCCCTTCTCTGCTTTCCATCCCCCTTCCCCCCCTAGCGGGCTGCCCAGATCTCCTCCATTCTTCTCCCCAGGACCGTCCACCCTGGTCCCCTAGTGGGTCTGGGGATGGCCGGTGTGGGGCAGTGGAGTGGAAAAGTGGGGAGCGGCCAGCTCTTGGATAGGAGCAGGCAAAGAGAGGCTTTACTCTTCCTCGGTGAATCTGCAGCTGGGAAAGGAAGATGGACAGGGGCCAGCTTCCTGATTAATATGAGAGCTGGTATTTATGTCTGCGTAAGATCCACGAGTTAAAGAGTAGGTTTATCTCTTCCACAGTTGTATCCCTTGCCCTCAGCTTGAGACTGTCTAGGTGATCAATAAATACTGAATGAAGGAATGAAAGGTGAAGCGAATGAATGAATAGGAGATGCCCGGAAGACACATGCCACACAGGAACTGGTTGTTATCTTCGGGAATCAGAATTCCACGGAGGACTATCCCTTACTATTATCTATACTTGTGTATTATTTGCATCACATAAACCTGTGTTTAATGACCCTGTAATGTTTACACGTGTGTGTGTTAGTCACTCACTCGTGTCTGACTCTCTGCGACCCTGTGGACTGTGGCCCACCAGGCTCCTCTGACCATGGGATTCTCCAGGCAAGAAGACTGGAGTGGGTTGCTAGTCCCTTCTGCATGGGATCTTCCCAATCCAGGGATCAAACCTAGGTCTCACACATTGCAGGCAGATTCTTTACCATCTTAGCCACCAGGGAAGCCCAGTGTTCATATAGTCTGTATGTAAAAACTTTTCAGACTGTAAAGAAGATGCATGTGTGAAAGCTTTATTATAATCTTGCCGTAAGAGAGAGGCTCTCTGACATGGTTCATTTTTGGTAGAAGTATATTTTTGGATGATAAAACGTTAAAACAATGGACTTGAGCCAGACTCAGAAAGGTCAGAGTGTTTGCTTAAACATCTATAGATATGTGACTGACAGCTGAGTGGGAGACTAGTCTCTCGCACACAGCTTACTTGTATTTTTAATGAGAAAAATCACTTTAGCATTTAATCAGAATAACAATATCCCAGGAGATGTGAATGATATCCATGTGAATTTCACGGATTCCTAACCCTCTTCCAGACCAGTTGATTTAGGGCTTGTTGAGCAGTTCAGCCACATAATCAAGGACCCAGGTCCAGTCAGATATGTTCAGTATATTGATATTTCGTCCTCATGCTTGCTGGCTACTAGTTACAAGGCGGCTGCAGTTGCACCAAGTATCATGGCCTTGCTGCACTGTACTCGAAAGCAGGAAGCAGCAAGGAAGGAAGTGAGCAGCAAAGGAACTTCCTTTTAGCAGGGAGAAACACATTTTCACAGAAGTCCCCTGATAGATTCATTAGTTTCAGAACTGAGATGTGGCTGCCAGTCTCAGCTTCCCTTTTTCCTCTGGCCTTCTCAACACGAGCATTTCTCTGATTTCTTTAGGCAAACTTAAAAGATCTTCCGTGCCCTTACTATACCTCTTGGATTCTTAATGATAAAATTTAATGCTTTCATGTGTTAAGTGCCTTTCTTCCTCAATGAACCCCAACCTTTTGCATTTTCACCTCCAGGCTCTGATATAAGTACTTTGCTCGTGTATTTTTGAATGAATCAGTGAATGAAGGAGGGAAGGAAGAGGCTTTACCTCCAGTTCCTGTTTTTCTTTCCTGCCCACACTTTTTTTCACTGGTGATGTCAGTTCTAATACACCTTCTAGCCTAAAGTCTTGCGTTTCAACTCCTCCAAGAACTGGGAGTCTCAAACTCAACACATGTAAAATGGAACTTATCATCTTCCATCAAAAATAAATCCTCTGAAATGGAGATAATATTTTGGAAATATGTCAGTTGCCTTTCTCCATTATAATCCCTCATGTGTGGTTTCTGACTACTCATTGCCTCCGGGAGGGTTCAGTTTGTTGTGGGAGGAATGCAGGGGAGGAGGATAATAGTCAGCTTTTGAGTCTTTCAAAAACAATTGTATATTATGGAAAATTCCAAACACACGCTGAAGTAGAAGATAGAAGTCTTCCTGTTCTCATCACTCAGTTCAACAGTTGTCAACCTATGATCCGTCGTGTTCATCTGTACCCTACCTTCCCCCCAGGGAGTGCGATGGTAAAGAATCTGCAGTCTGCCAGTGCAAGAGATGCAGGGGTCACTGGTTCGATATTTGTGTCGGGAAGATCCCCTGGAGGAGGAAATGGCAACCCACTCCAGTACTCTTGCCTGTGAAATCCCATGAACAGAGGAGCCTGGTGGGCTACAGTCCATGGGGCTGCAGAGTCAGACAGGACTAAACACGGTACAGCTTACAGCACTTATTGAGATAATCCAGAAATAACGACACAGAATTTGTACATAGATATTTTTGCCTTTCTTTTTTTAGTTGAATGCTTCATCATTTTGTAAATGGAAGTAACTCCACCAGACCCTTATTGATACAATTGCTTTTTTGCCAGATTTTTGTTACTTTGGTGCTGTGTGAATAGTCCAGCGAATATATCTTTTTAGTCTTGCCACATGATTTTTCTGGAGAAGGCAATGGCACCCCACTCCAGCACTCTTGCCTGGAAAATCCCATGGATGGAGGAGCCTGGTAGGCTGCAGTCCATGGGGTCGCTAAGAGTCGGACACCACTGAGTGACTTCACTTTCACTTTCATGCATTGGAGAAAGAAATGGCAACCCACTCCAGTGTTTTTGCCTGGAGAACCCCAGGGACGGGGGAGCCTGGTGGGCTGCCGCCTATGGGGTCGCACAGAGCCGGACATGACTGATGCGACTTAGCATCAGCAGCACCCTATCTTTGGGACAAATACCTAAAAGCAGGAACACCAGTTCAGAGAATAAATGCACGTGTAATTTTCATGGATACTGCCAAGTTCCCCTCCACAGGAATTAGACAAATTTGCAAAAAAAATTCCCACCTGCAACTCATGAGAAAGCCTGTTTCCCCACAGCTTGGGCAACAGAATATGTAGGCAAACATTCTGCCGTCTATCCGTCTGCTGGGTGAGAAATAGCATATCAACGAGTTTTAGTTGGCATTTTTCTTATTGTAGGCAAGGTTAGAATCTTTTCAGATGGGTAAGGCCCATTTGGAGTTTACCCTCTGTGACTTCTCTCTCTAGTCTATGTTTCCATAGATTTGTTGAACTTTTTCTTCTTTAATTTAAATGCTACTTTTGTATCACAGATAATAACCCTTTGTCTATAATACTTTTTCCTGGCTTGTTATAATTTACTTATGGTACTTTTGCCATGCAAACTTTTTTTTCACGTAATCAGACTTGTTCATCTTTTCTCTCACTGCCTCCAGTTTTTAAGCTCCAGGAAAGTTTTCTCATTGTGTAAGTTACAGAGGAATTCTTCTAGGAGCTGGAGGGCTTGATTCTCCATATTTAAATGTCCGATCCTTTTGGAACGTATCTCAGTGTACCATCTGAAGAAGGGATCTAATTTTATCTTTTTCCACATGGCCGTCCAGGTATCCTTAAACCCTCTATTGGAATGTGTATTTTTCTGTCATTGACTTGAGATGCCTCTTTCATTAGAAACTAAGTCTCACATGCAAATAGATCTTTTTCTACATTTTCTAGTCTGTTCCTTGGTCTGTGTGTCTATTTCTGGGTCTGATTCAGTGAGAGGGTTTTATAATATTTTCCTGTTTTCCCTGCTGTTCTCTTTCAGAGGCTTCCTGGCTATTCTTGGTTTCATGTTCTACGAAATAAACTATTTATTCTTTTTATAGTTTTTAGGGTCATATACTTTACAATCAATTTAACTTTCATGATGGTTTCCTGGTGGTTCAGCTGTAAAGAATCCTCTGCAGTGCAGGAAAAGCAAGAGATGTGGGTTCAGTCCCTGGGTCAGGAAGATCCCCTGGAGAAGGAAATGGCAACCTACTCCAGTATTCTTGCCTGGGGAATTCTTGCCAGATAGAAGAGTCCGGCAGGCTACTGTCTGTGGGGTCACGAGGGTCGGACAGGATTTAGCAACTAAACCACCACCAACAACAAGCTTTATGAGATTATCAAGATCCTTGGCAAAGTAGCCAATGTCAACACCCGGTACCTACATGCCTCTCAGAGGAATGAAGCTGGGAGGGGGGTGTGGTGAGCATTTGCTCAAGAGAGTGAATCATCCAGAGACACTGCACTCGGGCAAGCTGGAGGACGTCCTTTCCTGAACTTTCCAGAAGGTGCGATCTCACATTTGGTTGCGGAGAAATGAACAGGATGTGTTTTCATTACATTTCCGCACAGGGGGGCAAGTCAATGTTGTTGCGACTCCTCTTCATCTTCGTTTTCTTGCTTCTCTCAATAGCATAACCATCCTCCTCTCTTCTAGGTGGGAATCTCCGGCTGGCTTTGCCCCCCTCCTTCCCACACTCCATCTCATGGGCTGTCCAAGCCTGTCTGTTCCACCGTCACGGTGTCTTCACATTTTCCAGAATAACAGATTGGCAGGACCTCAAGGCTCTAACCACTGGCACCCAGCTGTCATTTTCGGAAGACACACATTCTTTCCAGAGCCAGGCCACTGTATACACACACGCACACATTTCTAGCCAATTAATTTTAACCAGTTAACTTTAAGGAACAAAGGACACCACTCTCCTTGTGGTCTCCTATGTCCACTCTACAGCATAAATGCTGCTGTGGTTCGTTGTATGAGTTGAGAAGAAAGCAGTGTGCCTTCTCCAGACTGGGGCCGGTCAGAATTGAAAATATATTTTCTGTGGGCTGCAGATAGACCTCTCTTTAGTAAACATCTACATGCATATTCAGAGATTAAAAACTAGTGTGTTTTATCTTAAAGCCAGCACATTTTATCTAGGAACATTTTTAGAATTGAAAAAACATGCTCAGATTCTACTCCCCGTGTGTGGCAAGAGTAACAAGCGCCAGAAGACTTGTCTGTGATGTCTTTGTCATAGTAGCCCGAACTGCCAACAACCCAAAGGCCCACCAGTGAGAGAATGGGTACAGATCTCTGAATACATCCCTCCGGTGGAATTCTCCGTGGTAATAAAGAGATCAGTCTAGGGCCAAACACATCAATATGGATGATATGCAGGCTTGAACGTGGGCCAAAGAAGCAGATTAAAAAAAAAAGAAGGGTATATAGGCATAGTTCCCATTTTTATGAAATTCAAGACAGGTAAAGCCACGCACGGTGATAAAATCAGAATAACCCTTGAGGGAGGGGGTGTGGTCGGGGAAGCCGGAGGAGGAAACTTCCGGAGCTTGGAGATGATCGCATCTTCATCTGGGAGATGGTCGCCTGGGTTGCAGCTGTGCAAAGACTCACTGAGTTGTGTCTTTAGTCCTCACACACTTCCCTTGATGTACGTTACACTTTAATTAAAAAAAAAAAAAATCTCAGAGGACCTTCCCTCCTGAGTCCTCCAGGACAGCCAACTTCTCCAAGATACCCTGACCCCCCAAGTATCTGGCACGGGGAAAGCGCACACGGCCATGTGTAAAACAGGTAACTAACGAGAACCTACTGTTCAGCACAGGGAACTCAGAACTCTGTGGGGAGCTAAACAGGGAGGAAACCCAGAAAAGAGGGGATCTGTGCAAATATACAGCGGATTTGCTTTGCTGTACAGCAGAAACTAATACAACGTTGTAAAGCAGCTCTGCTCTAGTTAAAACATATTTTTAAAAAAGAAGAGCCACGTTCTTCATCAGCCAGGAGCTGCAGACCTGTGTGTTCTATGTAATGGTGCCCCCTACAGCACAAGATAGACCTGTGTCTTCATTCCAGGCGAAATGGAATTTCTCAGCCTGTTTCCCACCTGAGTGAGGACAGCCTGGCTCAATTCAGGTATCAGCAATTAGAACGTGGCGGGTGAGGCAGGACCTCCTCCTCGTGGCAAAGCATACATCCAGTTTCTCAGCTTCTGAGGGTGGGAGTCACCCTCTGATTTTTGTTTTATTTTCTCCTTCATGCCTTCAGCACTGGCTCCCCTGAACAGAGTAGGCAATCAGAATGAACGAACGATGTGTGGTGGATTGAAGACTTACGTCTCCAGTAAAACAGCTTAACCATCCTTCCTAGGACTTCCCTGCAGTCCAGTGGCTAAGACTCCGCCCTTCCAATGCAGGGGGCACGGGTGTGATCGCTGTCAGGGGACTAAGAACCCACATGCCGCCTGGCACAACAACAACAAAAAAGAAAAACAAAAATGATCCTTCCTAAATGCGTGCTTTCTCTGTGGTGAGTCCTCCACAGGGCTTCGCGATTAGGAGAAGCCTCTCTCATCCTCTCTGCTCCCCGTCTATTGTGTCTGTGATGAAATATAATTACATCTAAGTGGTATTTTTCTCAGGATTCCTCTTGGTTGAAATATGTCCTGTTCTCATGGTTTGTGTCTCGTGATGATGAAATTTTTCCAGTGATAAGAGTTGGCTTTTAATCTCACATTTTCTTCTTATGGGAATTGGCAACATTAAGAATCAAGTTAGTTTGAAATTATATATATATATATATATATATTCTATAGACATACAGATAGATAGATAGATAGATACTTGGGTTTTTCACCAAAGGCTTCATGTGTAAAGCCTTTCTACCTGAGAAGAATGAATTTCTCTTTGGAACCAGCCTCCCCTGACCCCTCAGCCTGGGAGCCTGAAAAATCAAGGTCTCTCCACCCAAGGGAAGGGGGTGGGATGACTGAGAACTGCTTCCAGGCTGGTGAAAGCTCAGCTTGCGACTGTGAAGGGAATTATTTGATTCAAGGCTGCTGTGTCTCTAGGGTTTGTTAGAACTGAAGTGGTTTGTTTGTGCTTTTAATTTATTTTTTTGAAGTATAGTTGATTTGCAACGTTGCATTAATTTCTCCTGTTCAGTTCTGTTCAGTTCAGTCGCTTAGTCGTGTCTGACTCTTTGCGACCCCATGGACTGCAGCACTCCAGGCCTCCCTGTCCATCACCAACTCCCAGAATTTACTCAAACTCATGTCTATTTAGTCAGTCATGCCATCCATTTTTCTGCTGTAAATTTCTAGCCAATTAATTTTAACCAGTTAACTTTAAGGAACAAAGGACACCACTCTCCTTGTGGTCTCCTATGTCCACTCTACAGCATAAATGCTGCTGTGGTTCGTTGTATGAGTTGAGAAGAAAGCAGTGTGCCTTCTCCAGACTGGGGCCGGTCAGAATTGAAAATATATTTTCTGTGGGCTGCAGATAGACCTCTCTTTAGTAAACATCTACATGCATATTCAGAGATTAAAAACTAGTGTGTTTTATCTTAAAGCCAGCACATTTTATCTAGGAACATTTTTAGAATTGAAAAAACATGCTCAGATTCTACTCCCCGTGTGTGGCAAGAGTAACAAGCGCCAGAAGACTTGTCTGTGATGTCTTTGTCATAGTAGCCCGAACTGCCAACAACCCAAAGGCCCACCAGTGAGAGAATGGGTACAGATCTCTGAATACATCCCTCCGGTGGAATTCTCCGTGGTAATAAAGAGATCAGTCTAGGGCCAAACACATCAATATGGATGATATGCAGGCTTGAACGTGGGCCAAAGAAGCAGATTAAAAAAAAAAAGAAGGGTATATAGGCATAGTTCCCATTTTTATGAAATTCAAGACAGGTAAAGCCACGCACGGTGATAAAATCAGAATAACCCTTGAGGGAGGGGGTGTGGTCGGGGAAGCCGGAGGAGGAAACTTCCGGGGCTTGGAGATGATCGCATCTTCATCTGGGAGATGGTCGCCTGGGTTGCAGCTGTGCAAAGACTCACTGAGTTGTGTCTTTAGTCCTCACACACTTCCCTTGATGTACGTTACACTTTAATTAAAAAAAAAAAAAATCTCAGAGGACCTTCCCTCCTGAGTCCTCCAGGACAGCCAACTTCTCCAAGATACCCTGACCCCCCAAGTATCTGGCACGGGGAAAGCGCACACGGCCATGTGTAAAACAGGTAACTAACGAGAACCTACTGTTCAGCACAGGGAACTCAGAACTCTGTGGGGAGCTAAACAGGGAGGAAACCCAGAAAAGAGGGGATCTGTGCAAATATACAGCGGATTTGCTTTGCTGTACAGCAGAAACTAATACAACGTTGTAAAGCAGCTCTGCTCTAGTTAAAACATATTTTTAAAAAAGAAGAGCCACGTTCTTCATCAGCCAGGAGCTGCAGACCTGTGTGTTCTATGTAATGGTGCCCCCTACAGCACAAGATAGACCTGTGTCTTCATTCCAGGCGAAATGGAATTTCTCAGCCTGTTTCCCACCTGAGTGAGGACAGCCTGGCTCAATTCAGGTATCAGCAATTAGAACGTGGCGGGTGAGGCAGGACCTCCTCCTCGTGGCAAAGCATACATCCAGTTTCTCAGCTTCTGAGGGTGGGAGTCACCCTCTGATTTTTGTTTTATTTTCTCCTTCATGCCTTCAGCACTGGCTCCCCTGAACAGAGTAGGCAATCAGAATGAACGAACGATGTGTGGTGGATTGAAGACTTACGTCTCCAGTAAAACAGCTTAACCATCCTTCCTAGGACTTCCCTGCAGTCCAGTGGCTAAGACTCCGCCCTTCCAATGCAGGGGGCACGGGTGTGATCGCTGGTCAGGGGACTAAGAACCCACATGCCGCCTGGCACAACAACAACAAAAAAGAAAAACAAAAATGATCCTTCCTAAATGCGTGCTTTCTCTGTGGTGAGTCCTCCACAGGGCTTCGCGATTAGGAGAAGCCTCTCTCATCCTCTCTGCTCCCCGTCTATTGTGTCTGTGATGAAATATAATTACATCTAAGTGGTATTTTTCTCAGGATTCCTCTTGGTTGAAATATGTCCTGTTCTCATGGTTTGTGTCTCGTGATGATGAAATTTTTCCAGTGATAAGAGTTGGCTTTTAATCTCACATTTTCTTCTTATGGGAATTGGCAACATTAAGAATCAAGTTAGTTTGAAATTATATATATATATATATATATATTCTATAGACATACAGATAGATAGATAGATAGATACTTGGGTTTTTCACCAAAGGCTTCATGTGTAAAGCCTTTCTACCTGAGAAGAATGAATTTCTCTTTGGAACCAGCCTCCCCTGACCCCTCAGCCTGGGAGCCTGAAAAATCAAGGTCTCTCCACCCAAGGGAAGGGGGTGGGATGACTGAGAACTGCTTCCAGGCTGGTGAAAGCTCAGCTTGCGACTGTGAAGGGAATTATTTGATCAAGGCTGCTGTGTCTCTAGGGTTTGTTAGAACTGAAGTGGTTTGTTTGTGCTTTTAATTTATTTTTTTGAAGTATAGTTGATTTGCAACGTTGCATTAATTTCTCCTGTTCAGTTCTGTTCAGTTCAGTCGCTTAGTCGTGTCTGACTCTTTGCGACCCCATGGACTGCAGCACTCCAGGCCTCCCTGTCCATCACCAACTCCCAGAATTTACTCAAACTCATGTCTATTTAGTCAGTCATGCCATCCATTTTTCTGCTGTATCCATATTTCTGCTGTACAGCAAAGTAATTCAGTTGTGAGAGTTGGACTATAAAGAAAGCTGAGCACCAAAGAATTGATGCTTTGAACTGTGGTGTTGGAGAACTCTTGAGAGTCCCTTGGACTGCAAGGAGATTCAACCAGTCCATCCTAAAGGAGATCAGTCCTGGGTGTTCATTGGAAGGACTGATGCTGAAGCTGAAATCCCAATACTTTGGCCACCTGATGTGAAGAGCTAACTCATTTGAAAAGACCCTGATGCTGGGAAAGACTGAGGGCAGGAGGAGAAGGAGACGACAGAGGATGAGATGGCTGGATGGCACCACCAACTCGATGGACATGAGTTTGAGTAAACTCTGGGAGTTGGTGATGGACAGGGAGGCCTGGCGTGCTGCGCTTCATGGGGTTGCCAAGAGTCGGACACGACTGAGCAACTGAACTGAACTGAACTGACATTCTTCTTCATATTCTTTTCCATTACGGTTGGTCACTGGATAGTGAATAGAGTTTCCTGTGCTGCAGAGAAGGGCCTTGTTGTTTATCCATCCTACATGTGACAGTCTGCATCTGCTAACCCCAAACTCTCACTTGACCCCTCCCTGCCCCCTTGGCAACAAATCAGAACAGGAGCATTTCTGGACTCGCTTGTCCACTTCAGCACTACTGATGTCCCGAGGCCGCAGGCTGAAGAAGACCCATGGATGCCCGCTCTTCGCCACTTCCTGGCACATCTAGGACTGTCTCTCACTTTATCTGACACTATCCTTCACCCTGCAGAGAACTGGACTCCTACTGCATGTTGGATCAGAAGCAGAACCTGCCCTCAGCACGCTGACGTTTGGGGCAGAACGAGTCTTTGCTGCAGGTTTCCCTGTGCCCTGTGGGGTGTTTTGTAGCACCCCTGGTTTCTCCCTGTCGGAAGTCCCAGTATAACAACCAAGACGGCCCCCAGTTGAGAAGCACTGTATTAAACTGAGCAGACAGGAGTGCCTGTACTAAAAACCCAATACTGGTTTCCACTTGTCTCTGCCCCAAACTTCCAACACCCTCTCCTGATAAGCCACTGGGAAGGGATCAGTGAGACGTGGACCCCACGACTCTGTGATAGCCACTGGGTGGGGTAGGGGTAGAGGGGGTCAGATACAAGACGGTAACAAAACAAAAACATTACAACAATGGCTGGTGTCCAGGGCCTCTTCTGCCTGGAGTCAGGCCACAGAGAATTCACACAGAATCGCAGAGCTGGTGAAATCAAGGAGAGTTTAATCAAGCTTTCTCAATCAAATCTAAGGGCCGTAGCATTTCCTTTGTGGTCACTCTGATGTAGAAGGAAGTGAACCTGAAACCTCCGCAGTTAAGTGTTTTTGGTGATTCAGTTCATGGATTCACAGATGACCCACGTGGTACAGTGCCCAGGTGGGTGGAGAGCCCCGGTGGATGTGGCCGCAGTGAGTGGACACCCGGGCTGCCACCACGATTTCATCTGACACCAAACTCTTTCTACTTCTCATCAAGGACCCTGCCTGGCTCCTTAGCTATGGAGGAAGCACAAGACCAGATTCACCGTGGCACCTCAGCCCTGGCCACAGCGGCCTGGAGCCAAAATCCCTTTATGACATCTTTAGAGTTGGGAGAGAAGCCTCCTTCCCCTCGGGTCGGGGCTGTTGAAAGGCACACGTGAGGCTGGCTTACCAGGTGCCATATTGTCCATCAGGAGGAGAAATCTGTCTCCACTGGGAGGGGGGGCCAGAGCATCACCTGAGGAGAGGACGTCCTGCTGACTTGAGCCCTGCTCCTGGCCTCCACGCTGCCGCAAATCCTGATCACAGCTCTGCTGAGTACACAGAGCCTCACCTGACTCCACAAACCCCCCAGGACCACTGCACTAAGTCTCCCCACCTTCTTATTCTAAGCAGGTGTGAGCTGGAGTCATAGTCGTTGTAAGTGAGAAAGGGCTGGCAGTTCTAGACTGGAAATGTCATTGAGGACAGGACTCTGTCTCAGCACTTTTGTTATCAGTCACAGTTTCTTTTATATATCTATTTATTTTGGCTGGGCTAGGTCTTTGTTATGGTGAGCAGGCTTTTCTCTAGTTGTGGCAAGAGGGGCTACTCCCTAGCTGTGGCGTGTAGAATTCTCACTGCGGTGACTGCTCTTGTTGCAGAGCACAGGTGCTAGGCTCGTGGGCTCAGTACTGATGGCACACAGGCTTAGTTGCCCCGAGGCCTGTGGAATCTTCCCAGACCGGGGGTCGAACCCATGTCCGCCGCATTGGCGGGCGGATTCTGAATCGCTGGACCACCGGGGAAGTCCATCAGTCACCGTTTCCATCACAGACGAATCTCGCAACTGGCTTTCAAGAGGGTGCTTGTGTATTCAGTTGCCAAGTCGTGTCCGACTCACTGTGAGCCAGTGAACTGCAGTCTGCCAGGCTCCGCTGTCCATGGGACACTTACTGATTAACACCGGATATTCTATTCCAAAGAGTGGCAAGTTTTAAACAATAGTCTTCACGTGGTTGACTAAGCCAGAAATCTGCCTGCTTCACTGTCCCCAAATGCACACACCTTAACCTTGTCTGGGAGGGCCCGTGCTCTCGGGTAAGGACAGGCTGTCTGCAGCAGGACACCCTGCTCGTCTCCGAGGTGGCTCAGCGGACATGCCGGACATGGTGCCCTTCCTCCCCTCGCGAGGGCCCCTCTGAGGCCAGTTAGTCTAAGAGCACAGTCTTTAAAGCATCAAAGGGCCGTCCCGTCGTGGGTCTATCAGTCTGCAACCACTTGCTAGAGTCTATAGTCCTTGGAAGTATTACCTTTGTAACACCTATATTAGCATTTAATTAGCAGTTGGAAATCGAGAACTCATTCCACGAACTTCAAGTTCCAATTATTTGAATGTTTGTCATGTCACTCTTGGGGCCAAAAAAGTTTGTGTTGTGGAGGGGAAGGGGGTTCTCTCTGTGGGCCAGATGCTTCATCTGCTGAGACCCTTTTCCCACTATTGAGGTCTTTGTTTCCAGCCCTTTTGGGACGAAGTTCCATATTTCCAGTCTCACCATTCAGCAGTAAGCTGGGTCCTCCGGTTATCTCCAAAATCTACAATTCACAGAAACATAAAGCATACTGACCATGAGAAAGAAGGATAATCTCTGTTTTCTTTTCTGCGAGCCACCTGTACGTATCTCTGTTTCTCTGATATGTATATCGTATATCTTACTTTTTTGTTTAATGCAAAGGAGAGGTAATTCTAAAACCTGTGCCTCTGATCGGCAAGAAATTACAAATTGTTGTCAGCAGTTGCAAAGAACAAAAAGTAATACCTTAGCCTCCCATTTTGTCCTTTTATAACCCAAAGTACAATTGCTTTGTCACTTTGGAAAAAGATGGATGTGGTTTAAGAAGCTCCCAAGGATTCACCCAAATATCCACTGCTTAAAACCTGATTCAGAATTTGCTTTGTTCTGCCTCTTGGCTTAAAAAAGCTGCAAGTGATTTTGAGAGGGACATGGCTTGCCTTGTGGATAAGACAACCGTCCTATAAAGATGGAGGGTTGGACAGAAGTCAGTAAGGAATGCATAGACATGGGAGCAGAATAACAGAGAAAAAGAAAGAAGAGAGAGTGAAGGCAAAGGGAGAGGATGAAAGAAGTCTCAGCAAAACATGTCAGAGGGTTTCTGTTTCAAAGTATTGGGTTACCAGTGCGAACTTTTCGATCAACCCAATACGTTTATGCTCTCTCCTTCATTAAGTTCTCATTAAGGGTTTTTAAAAATGTCAATTTCTCAAATTTCCTTAATCATGTATATTAAAAATGCCAAAGCCCTGCTGGCTACTATCAAAAATTCAGAAAATAACAAGTGTTGGTGAGGATGTGGGGAAATTGGAATGCTTGTGGACCGCAGAGAGGAGTGTAAAGTGGTTCAGTCATTATGAAAACCAGTATAGAAGGTCCTCAAAAAAGTAAAAATAGAAATACCATATGATCCAGCAGTTTCACTTCCAACTCAAAAGAACTGAAAGCAGAGACTCAAAGAGACATTTGCAACCCATGTTTTATAGCAGCACAATTCTCAAAAGGCAGAAACAACCCAAATGTCCATCGACAGGTGAGTGAACAAGCAAAATGTTGTCTATACAGTTAATGGAATATGATCGGGCCTTAAAAAGGAAGGAAATTCTGACACAGGTTGCAACATGGATGGCCCTTGAAAAAAGTGTCCAGAGAAATAAGCCAGTCACGAAAAGACAAATAAATCTCTATCATTCTGCCTCAGAGAGAGAACTAAAATGGTGGTTGCCAGGGCTGGGATGGGCGTTGGGGGTGGGGAGTTTTAGTTTAATGGGAACAGAGTTTCCATTTTGCAAGATTAAGAGTTCTGGAGGCAGGTGGTGTTCACGGCTGCACAACACCGGGAAGGTACTTAACACAACCAAACTTACCCTTAAAAATGGTCACAATGACAAATTTATGTTGTGTGTATCTCACCACAATTTTTTTAAAAGCCCACAGCTCAAGAGTCATGTCCCTCTTCTGAAGTCTAGAGTCCCGCCTGCCAGATCTCCACGCCTCACCCTGAATGTAGTGGGGAACACCTGGAACCTGTTGGAAACTGGGATCTTATGGGAACCATGAAAGATGGGTTCCACTCCAGACCTCCTGAACCAGAAACTCCAGCCCTGGAATCATCATTGTAACACGCTTGTCAGATGACACTGATGTCCCTCAAATATGAGAGCTATTGCCCAAGAGTGATAGACATAGGGCAATTGGAAGGGATATGTTTGAGATGTCTTGAAGGTAGAAAAAATAGGACTTGGTGTAGAATGGATATGGGGCAGAGAAGGCAGGGCTGGGATGTGAATGAATGAATGTCTGTTAAAACTATTCTGCTCTTACTTTTTCTTCCTTTTGCTAGAGTCAGAAAGAAAAAATAAAAGCATGCTTTCTCAAAGCATCAGGCTGGAGAACAGGAAACAGCCTGGGATTGTTGGTATATAATCTTTAGAAATCCACAGGAGGTAAGCTTTATCCAAATGTGTACTTAGCTGCACACACGGCAATTATGAGACAGGTGAGTGGCCGAGTCATATATTTGCTTACCAAGAGGCCTGGTGGCGTCACACACAAAACCCACGCTCACAACATACCGTGGAGAGCTCCGAGCAGGCCTCTCTTCTCTCTTTTTGTGCCATGTCAGAAGGGGAGTGATGTAGACCATGGCCTGAGGTTTAGAAGTTGCTGGAGCCAAGGAGCTTCAGTTTTAAAACTGGGAGAGTCCTGGGTAAACCAGGATGGTCACCCTACTTACCATCCAGACTCACAGAATTTCACACCCAAAGAGGACATAGAGTTCTTCTGGTCTGTGGATCAACACTCTGATTATAGCTTAGAATAACCTAGAGAGCTTAAAAAATATCTGATTCCTGGGCCTCCCAGTAAACCAGTTAAAATCTGGTCTGAAATGCCTGGGTGCAACACCAGGGATCAGTGTTTTAGAAAAGCTCCCCGAGGGAACACTGAGAACAACTAACCTAATCCAGCATCTTCACCCAATAGAGGAGGAATCTGACACCAGAAGAGATTATTCATCCCAGATCACGTGATTAATTAGGGGCAAACGCAGGGTCCCTAAGAGCAGGTCAGGGTTCTGCCCACACACCACAACTCTTTTGTAGATGATAACTGAAGAGTTACCTGCAATTAACCCCGGTGCAAGGCAAGTAAGTAGGACAACTCGCCCCCACACCGCTGTCTGAGCCTCAATAAAGCCTCCCCAGAGCGGCCAGCTGTGTGCCCACGACTGAGATCCCACGCTCTCTCTTCTTCCTTCCTTCCAATTTTCCTCCCTCCCTGCTGTTCCTGAGGATTTAGACCCAGTCCCTACCCCTGGCCTGCGGATGTCCTCTGCCCTTGATTACAAATTTGGCCTCCACCTCCAGCCTTCTTTCCCTTCAGTCTCTGGAGCTCCCTCAGCACATCTGCTGTGGACGCCTGGGTCCACTCTCCCGGGACCACTCGCCCGGGACCACTCGCCCGGGTCCACTCGCCTGGGTCCAGGGCCCACCTGGAGGCACCCCCACCAGGGGAGCAAGGAGGCTCCTTTGATGACAGAGCTTACTTTGTAGAACAAGCAGAATCCACAGGCTCCTCTTCCCCAGGCCAGGGGGGAGCCTGGCTGTCTGACCACTTGTCCTGCAGCATGAAGCAAGCCCCACTACTGAGATGCACAGCCTCGGAGGAAGTAACATGCCTGGGCCTGGTGCGAGCCTTGGAAAAGCAGACCAGGAGTGGCTCAGCTGTTACCCTGACCGGGAGAGAGCCCTGAAAAGTGGTGACAATAGTGAAGGCAGTTCGTGTCATTCAAAGAGGATGAAGGGACCCCTCAGACAGGAAACCAAACAAGCAGGTGAAGCATGAGATGAGACGTGTGGAAGGGAATTTCTAGGCCCACAATGGCGCTGCTCCTGGGTGGGGTGCCGCCATAGCAAAGAGAAACCTAGGTGCCCTAAAGGCCGCTTGACCTGGATTCACGGGGTAAATGCAGTCAGTGAGTCAGTGACCCCACTCACCACCCAACGCTGGGCTTCCCATCCAGATCAGGTTGACCCTGGTGCCCCAGCCAATTGGATATTTTCCATTGTCCTCTCCCTTGTTTTTTATTCTTTATCCTATAAAAGCTCCCTGCCTTCTGCCTTATTTTGCAGTTTTCCAAAACGAGCTCTATCCATGCAACCCCGTGGACTATACAGTCCATGGAATTCTCCAGACCAGAATACTGGAGTGGGTAGCCTTTCCCTTCTCCAGTCCAAGATCTTCCCAACCTAGGGATCGAACTAGGGTCTCCTGCATTGCAGGCGGATTCTTTACCAGCTGAGCCACAAGGGAAGCCTAGAATACTGAAGTGGGTAGCCTATCCCTTCTCCAGCGGATCTTCCCCACCCAGGAATCGAACTGGGGTCTCTTGCATTGCAGGCAGATTCTTTACCAGTTGAGCCATAAGGGGAGCCTATCCACTACATGAAGGGTCAAATATTTGTATAATCTGAATTGTCTTCTTAAATAATTTTTTTTAGCAGAAAAACAATGAGAAATCCACGTCCCCCCTGCCCGGCCAGGGGTGTTTCCTCCGGTGTTACAGCCAGCCTCCGGAGGACAGAGGTTCTAGGACTGCTGGGCCTTTGGGTCCTCGTGGTCTGGCTGCTCTCACTTTCCTCCTCGTCTCGGTGGCTTGATGTGGTTAGTTCCCCGTCACTGAGTGTTTTCTCTGCGTCCTTGCGGTACCCCAACTTGGAAGAGGATGCTGGTCAGTGGTCTGTGGTCCGTAAGCCACACGGGCTGCCTTCCAGACCCGCCGAAGCAGAAGCCCCAGGGAAAGCATCCCAGAATGACTGGGAAGCGCTGGCGTGGGTGATAACCTTACAGATGGTTTCTTCCCTCGGCTTGAACCCTCTTTCTGAACAAACGCCCAGACTGGGAGAGCAGATCCTTCCAGCACTGGCACTGGGCTGACTCCCTGCGGTGGGGGCATCAACTCGGCCCCGAATGGGTTCTCTGGAACTGCTGGGCCAACAGCACACTGTCTTCGAGTGCTTAGTTTTGAGTTCAGGCAGGCTGTGTTTGTTTTGCTATTTTATTTTTTAAAATTTAAGGAACAAAAGACATCTAAAGTGCACACCCTGCGGAAAGGGACCTGTTGGCGCCAACCTGCAGTCTGAGCACAGTCCAGCAGGGGGCGTCGGTGCCCACTGCACCGCGCTCCGCTGAGTCCCCGCTGGTCCGGGCTCTGCTCCGCGGACCCGAGGGAGCACAAAGGCCCCCAGGAGCCCTTGGCTTTCCTCCTTTGAGCTCAGGGAAGAATTCGACACATATTTTAAAACCGTGATTTTCAAATCGCTACGCATAATGAGAAACGTACTACTGCGAGGATGTCACACACGTGCAGAACCAGAAAAGGGGTTTGGTTTTTATAGTAAGTTTAGCAAAACATATTAAGGTCCTGGTTTTAGTAAAGGTTTAAACCAAATTAGAATTAACTTAAGTTTACTATGTTAACTTAAAGTTTATTTATAAGTTGTAAGTAAATTAGGAATTTAGAGTGAAAAATTAGGAAATTCTTAAATTTAAGAATTAAAACATGAGAAAATTGGAGGCGGGGAGGAATTCTCTTTGGAGTGAAACTGTAGCCATCAATGGAGATTATGTTGGAGGGCAGTGAGACTTTTCAGGCACTGAGCTTTCAGCCCTGACTCCTATGAGCGCTAACTCCCATCACCAGTCCTTCCCACTGCTGGTGGCCGAGCATCTGAAACTCCAATGACTGTGACTAGATGTCAAAGACAGGCTGCAGGGATGTCTGAGGACACAAGAAGGGCCCAGAGAAGAGGGCGGGGACCTCCTTGAGGGACAGCCAGGGAGGGAGGATGTGGATGGGTCTTCAGAAGGAAGGCTGGGTGTCCTCTCCACACCCGTTTCTCTATGAGCTGGTATGGTCTCGTTCATAGCAGCTTACATGATTCTTCCCTGGTGGCTCAGACGGTAAAGCATCTGCCTACAATGCGGAAGACCCAGGTTCGATCCCTGGGTCAGGAAGATCCCCTGGAGACGGAAATGGCAACTCACTCCAGTATTCTTGCCTGGAGAATCCCATGGACAGAGGAGCCTGGTGGGCTACAGTCCATGGAGTCACAAAGAGTCAGACACAACTGAGTGGCTTGACTTTCTTTCTTTCCAGGATTCTGGCCCAGTTCTCCCCGGGTGACCCGGGACAATGACTCCAGCTCCCTGGGCCTCAGTGTCTGGCCTGAACAGTGGTGTTGGCATGGAGGACTTAACTGTCTAGTGTAAATATTTCGTAGCAGAAAGGCAGCTTCCTCAGACTCAGTGTTTGGTCTCCTGACTCTCCCCACCGCCGCCCCCACAACCCTGGATGAACATAGTAACTTTCCTAAAATGCAATTCCCTAAACAAAGCCAGTGTCCCAGACAGTCTGGACACCATTCTCACAGGGACCTACAGACTCAGTACTATGTAACTGTACTGACATTCTTTGCAAGGAAGGCAACTCATTAACTGAATGCCTCAATAGAATTTAGTATTTCGAACTCTGTAAGATATTTTGTAGAATAGACTTGAATAAGAAAGACGTGTAACAGAGAAGAACAAACCTGAAATGTACATGATAGCCCACTCTCAAGACTCTAGTGTAAAGAGATAACAGTTTTATTCACATAGGGATAAAAAGTTGCAGAACAGAGATCAAAGTTTCCTCTGTTTTCAAAGTTGATATCAAAACATTCTCCTATATAATGGTGTCAAGTAGTGGTTCAACTAGTAGTCAGTAGCAGTTCAACTGAAGGATGAAGTTGTATACAAACTAGGTAACAACTCTGTGTGTGTGTGTGTGTGTGTGTGTGTGTGAGCATGCAGGAGCAGGTACACTGGAGAGAAATAGACCAACAGCTTAATGGTGATTAGATTAGGAAGATGGATTGTGAATCTTACTTTCAATGTACTGTTAGGATTGTACTACTTTTACAATTTAAAAAATACTAATCATAACTCTTTTTTTTTTCTTTGTGGCTGCACTGGGTGTTCGCTGCTGGGAGGACTTTCTCTAGTTCCTGTGAGCAGGGGCTATTCCTCATTGCGGGGCATGGGCTCCTCACTGCGGTGGCATCTTTTGTTCTGGAGCACAGGCTCCAGGCACACAGACTTCGTAGCTGCAGCACGCGGACTCAGTAGTTGTGGCACATGGGTTTCGTTGTTCGAGGCATTGTTCGAGGCATGGTGGTCTTCCTGACCAGAGCTGGAGTCCAGGTCCCCTGCATTGGCAGGCAGATTCTTATCCACTACACCACCAAGAAAGCCCACTGATCATACCTTTTTAGACCTTCAAGTGGAAGCGCACCTGTTTCCCGTCACCTTCTGCTCTGTTGTGTGGCTCTCACAACATCACTTTGGAAGCGATCTGGCCAGCATTCCCCAGTCGCTGGAAGGAGCAGACTCAGTCCTCACAGGGAGTATGTTTGGTCAGTGATGGATGAGCAGCAGTTTTTCTTGGCTCCCAGGATGCAAACATGTCCCCTTGATGTGATGATGGAGACCTTCTGATTATTCTGCTCTGTGGACCCAGCCCCGCATCCCAGGCCCAGTCGATGTTTACTGTTGGTTATAGAACAGGTGGGGCTTCCCTGATGGCTCAGCTGGTAAAGAATCCACCTGCAATGCAGGAGACCCAGCTTCAATCCCTGGGTCAAGAAGATCCCCTGGAGAAGGGATGGGCTACCCACTCCAGTATTGTAGCCTCATGGAGAATTCCATGGACAGAGGAGCCTGGCAGGCTAGGGTTCACAAGGTGGCACAAAGTTCCAATGTAGCTGAGGAGTGTGATTGAGTAGGAGGAGGGCTGTCTGCTGGGACAGACCCCAGAGAAACAGCTGGTTAAAAGGGGTGTGTGTGCCTGCGTGCACATGTTTTTTGAGCTTCCCTGGTGGCTCACTCAGTAAAGAATCCACCTCCCTGTGCAGGACACATGGGTTCCGTCGGTGGGTTGGGAAGTTCCCCTGCAGAAAGAAATGGCAACCCACTCCAATATTCTTGCCTGGAGAGTTCCATGGACAGAGGAGCCTGGTGGGCTACAGTCCATGCAATCATAGGAGTCGGACACGACCTAGCAAAGAACAAGTGAGGGAAAGAGCACACGCTGGCTCAGTGCAGGATGATTTTTTGAGACATGAATTGATACAAATTTGTGTTCTCTGTAGTTTTCTTTCCCCTACATTTCCCAAGAAAGGAGCTAGGGCTTCATAGTTTATAGAGACTGAAAGCAGAAGCCTTTAAAGACAACCTCTCTTCCTGTTTGACGTCAGTTTCCACCACAAGTGTAAACTCACCAAAGGGCTTATTTGATGTTTTTAGAGCAGGATGGTGATGAGGTGAGTGTCTTCTAAAGAGAGATGGGCCAGAAATCCCCAGAGACTGCCGGCCCCTCCAGCAGTGGGGACCAGCGACGATGGGACCCTGTCACCCGGACTTCCTGGCCAGGAAAGGGCAGCAGAGCTGCCTCTTCCACCGGGACCACGTGGCTGCCCGCCGACCCTCCGCTGCCGTCATGATGGACCAGAGGCGACGGCCTGCTTGTGACTGGGGGCCGCAAACGCCTTCCCAGTGCTTTTGCTGCCCTGAGCCAGGGGGCCGGAGCTCCTGAAATGACAGAGATGGTATTTCCTGCCTGCTCAGTGGAATGGCAAGCTCCATTTTCTTTGATTTATTGAAAATGAAGAAAAGCGACACTTCCTGCACCCCTTGGGTTAGTGGCTCATTGATTGCTGAGACCTTTGTAAACTCACAGCAGGCCTGGAACGCGGTTCAGATGGACAGGAGATCAGCGTCTAATTGTTTCCTTCCTCTTCCTTCTAAACCGTTCACGTGCGGTGGGCTCTGGGGATGCTGGGGAGAGAGGGTAAGAGGACCCGGCCCAGCTTGAGGAGCCTGTGGTCTAGGGAGGGCTCTGCCGCCTGCGGAGGGTGGGTTTCTGGAGGAGTGGAGAGGAGAAGGAGCTGGAGGAGGGGACGTGGTGCTGCCTCTCCTGGCAGGGCTGTCAGGACTCCATGCTGGTACCCTGCTGAGAATCATTGGGTGTTTGGAAGTCACTGATGCTCTCAGAGGAGCCTTAATGAGGTAGAGGGAAATTTTCAATTGGATTAAATCAGTGTGGCCCTGGGTGGGTTGGCAGTGCCCGGAGGGTGCTCCTCCAGCACTGGGACCCCATCGAGGGACTCTGCTCCCACCAGCCCTCTTCTCCTTCCAGCCCTCACTTACTCTTGCCCGATCAGCAGATTTGCATTCCTTCAGGACCCTCTGCATGTGGACAGCGCTGAGCTGGGTGAGAATCAGACCAACTGTGAACAAGATGAATCCAAAGAGAAAGTGGTGATTTCAGCCTCCAAATCCTGGGAGCGATACAGAAAAAGACAATAACTCCGACTGTCCTTTCTCCTGTGATTATCCACAGGCCCTGGAGGCTCCAGGGAACCCCAGAGGATTCTGATCATGAAGCCCGCCAGAACCCCTAGACAAGGGCAATGAAGGACATAGTCATTCATTTTGAAAACTGAGATGTGGAACCTCCCTGGTGGTTCAGGAGTTAAGAATCTGCCTTGCAATGCAGGGGACACAGGTTTGATCCCTGGTCTGGGACGATCCCACATGCTTTGAGGCAGCTAAGTTCATGAGCCACAGCGACTGAGCCCGCACAACCGAGAGCCTGTGCTCTGCAACAAGAGAAGCCCCAAATGAGAAGTCGTGCAACGCAACTGCGGAGTAGCCCCGGCTCATACAGCTAGAGAAAGCCCGGGTGCAGCAGTGAGGATCCAGTGCGGCCAAATATCAATAAATACATAGAATTAAACTTTTAAACACTGAGGGGCAATTGACATTTAACACTGTGTTAGTTTCAGGATCACCACATAAAGATTGGGTATGTGTATACCTCGTGAAATGCCCACCACCATGTCTAGTGAACACCCATAAGTACACAGGGTTACAAAAAGTTTTTCTTTTCTCATGATGAGAGCTTTTAAGATCTACTCTCTCAGCAACTTTCACATATGCAGTACAGTATTATTAACTATGGCCTTTCCTGGTGGCTCAGTGGTAAAGAATTCACCTGTGCTGCAAGAGATGCAGGAGTTTCGGGTTCGATCCCTGGATCAGGAGGATCCCCTGGGGGAAGGCACGGCCACCCACTCCACTAATTCTTGCCTGGGAAATCCCGTGGACAGAGGAGCCTGGCGGGCTGCAGTCCATAGGGTCACAAAGAGTCAGACATGACTGAGTGACTGAGTACAGCAGCATTATTAACTGTCGTCTCCATGTACAAACATCCCCAGGGTTTGTTTCATAACTGGGATCTGTAGCTTTTGACTGATATTCACTGTTCTTAAGCTGCAAGTCCAAAACGAAAGACAATGGAGAACGCGTAGGAGAAACTTGCGCTGGCTTTTGTGTTGCGTGCCTTCATTCCGGTTTCTCCCTTTTACACAGCTCTCCAAGCATGAGCAAAACAGCACAGAGCACTCAGAGCTGGCCGGCTTCACCCTTCACCCCTCTCCATTGCCCCACGTCTCCTGGCGGGAGAGTGAATTAATAAGTCAGGAGTTAGGACCCAGAGATAGTTCTCAGACTTACGCGATCTGACAGCTGACTGGGAATCAATGAGGTGTGCTTTCAGAGACCTCGGGCTGATATCAGCCGGCTTGAGCCTGGTTTCCCCTATCCAGGTGTCCCCGTCCTTTGGGCTCCACTCTGGACTTTGAAGCTCTGCGTTTTCTCTTCAAAACTCCCCTTTCTGATGGAAATATCCTGTTGTTAAAGAGGAGGAAGGCATTATCTGTCTCCAGCTGACATCATAATGCTTGCAGACTTTATCCTGGTGTTCAGCGTCCTTGGTGTCACCCACTCAGGTAAGCTCAAGTTGAAGCAAATGAAAACTTGACCGTTGCTGCTGCTGATAATGTCAGGATTAAAAAAAAGTGATGTGTAGGTATTTTTAGATTACTCTTTAAGATAACCTTTAAAAATGTAGCTCTGATGAGTAATTCCATGACGTCTGTATATTGCTAAAGAAATCATATGAATTCCGTAATGTTTATACTTTTGCCATTGACTGTGTTATTCCTTTGGAATCACTATAAGCTTGGTAGGAAGACATGAAAGCAGGGGAAATGTTATCAAATGCACTGAATGGTACTCAGAGAATTGTTAAAATGTTTGGCATAGGGATTGATTATGTCAACATTTTATCGTGTTTATTAACAATCACTATAGTTGCGCATAGATGCTTATTGTCCAAGCTATTGTGCAGATATAGAAATACTTTCATAAATTTGTGCATGTAGGTATATTTAGTATGTTTTTACATCACAGTTAAGCAAATGTCCGTGAAGCTGTGTGAGTTTTCTGTGACTATCATCCACCAGAAAATAAAGGCATTTTTAATAAAGAATGAGGACAAATAAAGGAGACAGAGGGCATGAAAGGAAAGTGGAGAAAGTAACTGGGAAGTTTAGGGAACAGTGGTCACCGTCAGCTGCCAGCTTTCTGGGTGTGGGAATCATTTCACTTTTCCTGGGACTTAAGAACAGAAAGCTCTTCCCCTGACACCAGATTCCATACAGAACCAGGAGACAGATGGTGAGAAAATAGTGTAGTTCCTGTAGCAATTTGTATTTATTTGTCACTAGTGTTTTGGCCACATATGAGTATTGTCATTTTCAGATGGAGAACCAGAGGCACTGAGATCGACTTGCCCAAGTCCTGAAACAACTCTTGGATATAAAATCCTGTGACTCACACACACATCTGAACATTATTATATCTTCAAAAACGTAGCCTGTGCTCACACTTGGGGCTCAAAAACACACAGAGTCATTTCTAAGTGCAGAGAGCGTTGAATCCAGTTTGAAATGTCACTAAATTTGATTTCTTCAAAGTCTTTTTTTATTGAAGTGTAGATGATTTACAGTGCTGGGCCAGTCTCTGCTGTAGAGCAAAGGGACTCGGTTATACAAATATATACATTTTTAAAAGTGGTTTTTTTCCCCATTATTTTTAATCCCAAGAGACTGGATATAGTTCCCTGTGCAGTTCAGTAGGACCTCGTTGTCTGTCCATGCTAAATAGTTCGCAGCTACTGGTCCTAAACTTGCAGTGCACCTTGCCAATCATAAAAATAATAATGAACTTCCGTGTGTTTCAGCATGCAATTAATCATAAACGTAATCAGCTCCTATGCGATTCATGTCTGGTGTTCCTCTGCCTTAGTTACTAGAGCATCCGACTTCCTACGCAGGAATTGATTTCCAGCACTCTTTGGGCACAGAAGCCATCTCCCGGGTCAGCAGGGCTGGTTAACATAAACCCTCAGGCTCACCCTCAGCAGGCTCACCCACGCCTGCTTCAACTGCATAAGACGGTTGGAATCGGACGAGAGCCTGGCCCCCGGCTTTCCTACATGTGCTGCGGGAGTCTGGAAATGGGTTCCTAGCTGTACACACCTGTCACAGATTGTAATAAGTCCATGTAGTCGCCTGTGGTCACTCTGGAGTTTGTGAGCGTTTCTAGATCTGCTGGAGAGTCTCTTTCTATTTCTAGATCCGTGCCACCTTTCCTTAAGTTCTTTAACTTCTCTGCTCATCTTAAAGAAAACAGTTTCCCTTTCTCACACAAAGCTACCTTTTTCCAATGACAAGGACAAGCCCTCATTTCTGTTTTTCTGGTCTTGGTGGAAGGATTGCTATCTATGGCCACACTTTTGTCTACTCCAGAAATAGGAACAGAATCTTATTCCTCCTCCCATCACTCTTAATGCAAGATGATGTGTGTTATTCATTAAAAAAATATTTACTGAAGGTCTACCATATCCTAGGAGTTGTTCCAGTGTGGGGGATGCATGGAGGAATAAAATGGTTGTTCTGAGAAGCTCTCATGCTAGCAAAATCCATCAAATATTTATTATATGAGTCCATCCTGGGGCTAGCTGTACATGTTGGCAGAAGAGGCTATTTGTGGGAAGATTTTTTTTTTTTTGGATGAGGTAGTGATAATGAATGAAAGGCAAAACCAAACTACACCAAAAGGGGTCAAAGTATATACCTCTCTCAACAATACTTGCTGAGATTTGAAATTCTTCAATTATCTGTTTTCTCTCCTAGCTGAGAATAAACAGGGGTGGCATTTTCAGTAAAATCATAAGTAACCATGGGAAGTTTCCCCTAGTAAGTTTAAAGTAGGGTTCATTTATATTATATGTTACAGGCGTACAATATGGTGACTCTCGACTTTTTAATTATTTTATTTGTCTGTTTATTTTCTCCCGTGCTGGATCTTCATTGCTGGGCTCTTCTCTAGTTGCGGCGAGCAGGGCCTCCTCCTGGGTATGCTGCTCGGGCTTCTCACTGCGGTGGCTTCTCTTGTTGGGGTTCCCAGGCTCTAGAGCACAGGCTCAGTAGTTGTGGCCCACGGGCTTAGAGGCATGTGGGATCTTCCTGGATCAGGGCTCGAACCCCACTCTCCTGCCTTGGCAGGTGGGTCTTCACCACTGAGCCCCCAGTTCAGTTCAGTTCAGTCGCTCAGTCGTGTCCGACTTTTTGCGACCCCGTGAATCGCAGCACGCCAGGCCTCCCTGTCCATCACCAACTCCCAGAGTTCACTCAAACTCACGTCCATCGAGTCGGTGATGCCATCCAGCCATCTCATCCTCTGTCGTCCCCTTCTCCTCCTGCCCCCAATCCCTCCCAGCATTAGGGTGAGCCCCCAGGGAAGCCCTGATTCACAATTTTTAAAGGTGATACTCCCTTTACGTCGTTGTTCAGTTGCAAAGTCATGTCTGACTCTTTGCAACTCTGTGAACTGTAGCCCTGTCCATAGCATTCTCTAGGCAAGAATAATGGAGTGTGTTGCCATTTCCTTCTCCAGGGGATCTTCCCAATCCAGGGATAAAAATCTATATCTCCTGCATAGACAGGTGGATTCTTTACTAGGACAGCCACACTTCCTCCATAGTTACTCTAAAGTATTGGTTATATTCTCTGTGCTGTACACATGTCCTCGTAGCTTATTTTATACCTAATAGCTTGTTCATCTTTATCCCCCGCCTTGTATTACCCTCCCCTGTTTGCACTGCACACTGGTAACCACTGGTTTGTTCTTTTTACCAGTAAGTCTGTTTCTTTTCAGTTATATTCACTACTTTGTCTTCTTTTTATCATCTATTAAGTTTTATCAGTTATTCATATTTCAGTGTGAGAGAGTTTGTCAAAATTTTGATAAAAGTGATTATTGATGTGGGAGTGAGGAGGGCGCAGAGTCTGAGCCTCCAAGAAAGGAGAGGAAACAGTCCTGAGAAATAAAGAGAGCAGAGCCTCAAGTCGTAGGATCCAAAGAAAAATTGGTCTCAAGCTGGTTCTGGGCAGTCGATCCAAATCTGTCTTGATTCCACCCTCTGGCGTGGAGAGAGCCCTAAGCTCATCACAGCCAGCGCCCAGTCCCGGGGTAGCTTTAGTTACTGTTACCCAGATCCCTTCTCCACTGCAGCCAGGGGTGAAGGCCTGTCTCCAATCAAGGGTGCAGCTTACACACCAGCTCTTTTTGTATTTTGGGGAACAGCAAATATTGGTAATAAGTGGTCGCGTTTGTGGCTGTTTCATGGATGTCAAGACCCTGGAGGCACAGAGCATGTGAGTGGCCGGACCTTCCCCTTCATCTACAGCCCTGTTTTCATGGCCTGGAATCAGGAGCAGACTCTCGTCTCTGAGTCTGAGTTCAGGGCCTCTCTATGTGGATAAATATTAATTAGATTCTTCATTCTATTGAGTGATGAGTTTGGCAAGAGACTCAGTGGCCTGAGCCGAGGGCAGTGAGCCCTCCTGCAGCACAGCCCCCGCCCACTTTCAAGTGGAGGATGTCGCTAGGATCAGGTAGGGCATTGCAGCTCTGTCTGTCTGTCTGTCTGTCCTCCACATCGCTCTCAGGTGTGCTGTGGTTCTTCCTTTTGGTTTTTTTTTTTCCCCTCTGCCCGCGGGGCTGCTTATCTGGTCCCAGGGGAAAGATTTTGACAAAGAAAACTGGGGCAAAACAGTCAAGTAGAAATGGGAGTTCCCTGGCGGTGCAGTGGTTAAGACTGTGCTTTCACAGCTGAGGCCAAGGGTTCAGTCCCTGGTCAGAGAACTAAAATCCCACAAGCCACATGGCAGGCAAAAAAAAAAAAAAGGAGACTAAGAAAAAGAGAAGAAAGGGAGAGAAAGAAGTTCCAGGGGGAAGCAAAATTCCTTTTTCACCAAAAGAGATGGTGAGAAGCATTTCTAACAGGGAACGCGCACTCCCTGAAGATGGGTGTGTGCATTAGACAGGGTGTATGCGTGTGCTGTGTGTGTGTGCTGGGGAGGCTACAGGGAAACGTGGGGAGACCCTTGTCCAGTCTGAAGCAGGATGGCTCTGTTCTGTGACTGTAAAGCGCTGGGCATCCCCTTCCTCAGAGAGTGACCTCAGAGCAGCACCCGTTCAAGAAGTCCACCCCTGCCCCCCAAAACCCACAGCAAAGCAGCCTGCTGGATGCCCCCTGCTGCATCCAGAGAGGTTGGGGGCAGGTTATACAACACTCTCAGCAGGGTCGAGTGTCTCCCCGAGACCACACAAACACCACCCGGGACCTGGTCTAAGAACACCATGCTCCCCAAAGATATACAACTTGAAACAACAGTTTGGTTAATACAGAGCTAGCCCTACAGCAACAAAGATAGCAGCAACATTGAGGGTGCATTCATAGACGTGAACTGCTGGAGCAGATTTTATGTGGCAGGGAGACACGCTGGAGGGAACAGTCTTTCCTCCTCAATCCTTGAAGAACTTCATGAGCCGGTGGAAAGGATGGCAAATTGGGAGTCAGAAGACCACAGCGCCCCTCGTTCTGCGGGTGACCCCTCCCAGCTCTCCTGGGTCTTCACCTGTAAAGTGAGGGGCTTACGTGTCTTGAAAGTCCTTTCCAGCTCTACTGTCTTCGTCTTTATCATTTCTCTTTCTCTCCTCTTTAATTAATGCTGAAATGCTCTCCCATCCCTCCCCCCAGGAAGCTGACTTTGGGGAACGAAACCCCTACAGCAGAGCGGGGAGGAGGCTCCCTCATCTTCCAAGAGCAGTTTTCTGATTTGTCAGTGAATCACTGAGATGTGTCTTAGAAGAGTGGTCTTATCTAATGAGTTTGAAATATAAGTCCGTTTGCAAAAATTTGGTTTACACACAACTTCTTAGGAATCTGTTTCTTTTTTTAAATTTGTTTTTTAAGTTTTATGGAAGTATAGTTGATTTACAGTGTTGTGCTAATTTCTGCAGTGTAACAAAGTGATTCAATTATACATACATATATTCTTTTTCATATTCTTCTCCATTATGATTTATTATAGGATTTTGAATATAGGTCCCTGTGCTATACAGTGGGGCCGCATTGTTAAATTAACTGATTAATTAATCTGGCTGCATTGGGTCTTAGCTGGGGCCCTGGGGACCTTCTTTGCTGCGCATAGGATTTTTCACTGGGCCGTGTTAGGTCCCCTAGCTGTGGCACGCAGGCTTTTCTCGGTTGTGGTGCATGGGCTCCAGGCACGAGGCCTCAGTAGTTGCTTGCAAAGCTTTAGTTGCCCTGCAGCATGTGCGATCTTAAGCTCCCTGACCAGGGATCAAACCCACGTCCCCTGCGTTGGAAGGCAGACTCTTAACCACTGGACCACCAGGGAGGTCCCTATCCATCTTATACATCACAGTTGGCATCTGCTAATCCCACCCTCCCAGTCCTTCCCTCCCTGACCCCCCACCTTGGCAACCACTAAGCTCTTCTCTATGTCTGTGAGTCTGTCTCTGTTTCATAGTTAAGTCCGTTTGTGCTGTATGTGAGAAGGAATCCATTTATTTCTTGAGACCACTTGTCCTGGAAATCCTGAGAACATCTGTGGTTCTACATCTTCTGGAGCCACGAGCTGGTCCCGTGCCCCAGCCCCTCAAGGAAATCACAGCCTCTGTGCATCTATTCATTCATTTGCTCAGTCCCTAGAATCAGCTCATGTTTCCTGAGGCCCTAGCCTTGAAGAATCAACATGGAAGTCCTTGCCCCGCCTCATAACAGCCTATTTTACAAGAACAAACCAGAAGCATTTCCAGGCCTGTCCTCTACATCTGCTTCAATAACATCAATGACTTCAGTTTCTATTTGGGGAAGGTACTAGGCAGAAAGCAGCCACCCTTTGGCCTTTGTCTTCTCTTTATGGGTAAGGTCTGTTTTGGTCAAGACCCTTTTGTACTAGTCAGCTCAGGCCACCATAACAAAATACCACAGACTAGGTTGCTTGAAAGAGATTTCTTTTCTCACTGTCCTGGAGACTAGAAATCCATGAGCAAGGTGCCAGCAAGCTTGGTGTCTGGTGAGAGCGCCCTCCTGGCTGTAAACAGCTGCCTCTGGCTGTATTCCCACATGACTTCCCCTCTGTGCTACCCGGAGGAGAGTCCAAGGGTCTCCTCCTCTTCTTATGAGGACCCCAACCCTGTCGGACTAGGGTCCCACCCCTATAACCAGACTTAACCTTAATTACCTCTTTTTAGGTCCTGTCTCCAAATGCTGGCTTCCCTGGGGCTCAGCAGTAAAGAATCCACCTGCCAACACAGGAGCTGCAGGAGACATGGGTTCAGTCCCTGGGTTGGGAGGATTCCAGGGAGGAGGGCATGGCAACCCCCTCCAGGATTCTTGCCTGGAGAATCCCGTGGACAGAGGAGCCTGGCGGGCTACAGCCAGTAGGTTCACAATGAGTCAGACATGACTCAAGCAACTTGGCGCACACACGTCTCCAACTGCAGCCACGCTGGGGGTTCGGGCTTCAACACATGGATTTTACAGAACATCCAGCCCGTAAGAGCCAGGACAGAGCTACACCTTTTCCTCCTCAGCTCAGACGGCAGCTCGGCTTCTGACGTGGGTCACAGGGTCAGAACCCACACACTCCTGAGAGCATGTCTGCTCACTTCCCTCTGGAAGCTGGTGAAGAGCAGGGTCCAGCCGTCCTCTCAGAGCGGGTGGGCTTGGGGACCACAGGGGCTGGGGAAGGTCAGGTCACAGTCAGAAGACCCTTCCCAGCTCGCAGCTCCCACTGCCTGCAGACTGACAGGTTATCCTGCCAGGAAGGAAGTTTCTCGGCCCAGTCTCTGCCTTTCTTAGAATGCTTCTCACACGTCCCAAACCATGATGGCGTAAGGCCGTTCCAGCAAGGAGCCCATACGGTATGCATGAATGGTGCATGTTGTGTGTGTGCGGTGGGTGTTTCGTGTGTGGTGTGTGTGATGGGTATGTTGTACCCATCATGTGTTCATGGTGGGTATGGCGTGGGTATGGTGGGTATACGTGTGGTATGTGGTGCCTGGTGTGTGTGTGGTATGTGTGATGTGTATGAGGTGTGTTTATATGTGTTGTATGTGTGGTGTGTGTCTGGTGCGTGTTGTGTATGGTGGGTATGTGTGGTGTGTGTATTGTGTGTGGTGTATGGTGTGTGTGTGGTGTGTATGTGATGTTGTGTGTGGTGTGTGTGGTGTGTGTCTGGTATGTGTGGTGTGTGTGGCGTGCGGTATGTATGTGGTGTATATGTGATGTGTGTGTGTGGTGTGTGTGGCATGTGA
>SJXQ01006939.1:494685-576358 GCA_006408695.1 Aepyceros melampus | reverse complement strand
GTGTGTGTTGTGTGTTCTGTGTGTGTGCGCATGTGTGTTGTGCGTGTGTGTGCACGTGTGTGTTCTCTGTGTGTGAGTGCGTGTGTGTGGTGTGTGTGCTGTGTGTGTGGTATGTATGTGGTGTGTGTGGTGTGTGTGTGGTGTGTGTTTGGTGTGTATGTGATGTGTGTGTGGTGTGTATGTGATGTGTGTGTGTGGTGTGTGTGTGGTGTGCAGTGTATGTGTGGTGTGTATGTGATGTGTGTGATGTGTGTGTGTGGTGTGCGGTGTGTGGTGTATATGTGGTGTGTGTATGGTGTGTGTGGCGTGTGTGTGGTGTGTGTGGTGTGCAGTGTGTGTGTGGTGTGTGCGGTGTGTGTTAGGTGTGTATGCGATGTGTGTGTGTGTGGTGTGGGTGGTGTGTGTGTTGTGCGGTGTGTTGTGGTGTGTGTGGTGGATATGATGTGTGTGTGTGCTGTGTGCGGTGTGTGTGAGGTGTGTATGTGATGTGTGTGTGTGGTGTGTGTTTGGTGTGTATGTGATGTGTGTGTGTGGTGTGTGTGGTGTGTGTGGTGTGCAGTGTATGTGTGGTGTGTATGTTGTATGTGTGGTGTGTGTATGGTGTGTGTGGCGTGTGTGTGGTGTGTGTGGTGTGCAGTGTGTGTGTGGTGTGTGCGGTGTGTGTTAGGTGTGTATGCGATGTGTGTGTGGTGTGTGTGTGTGATGTGTGTGTGTGGCGTGTGTGTGGCGTGTGTGATGTGTGTGTGTGTGGTGTGTGTGGTGTGTGTGTTGTGCGGTGTGTTGTGGTGTGTATGTGATGTGCGTGTGTGGTGTGTGTGGTGGATATGATGTGTGTGTGTGGTGTGCAGTGTGTGTGTGCTGTGTGCGGTGTGTGTGAGTGTGTATGTGATGTGTGTGTGTGGTGTGTGTGGTGTGTCCGAGGCCCTGGGGATGAGGGGCGAGGCCCGGGTGGGAGCGGGTAGGCGCCCCGTAGGGCCTGGGAGGCCATGGCAAGAACTGGGCTGTTTTTCCCAAGTTTGGTGAGAAACCACGGGGAGGATTCGAACAGGAAGCTGACATGATCCTCCCCGGCTTTTAAGCCATGATCCAGCTGCCGGGCGGGAAATGGACTGTGAAGGCGTGAGCGCAGCAATTAGCGGGCAGCGCACGGATCCACGGGGGAGGTGATGAGTCTGAGGTCAAGACGGCACCCGCAGGGGAGCTGGGAGCCATCAGAGCTGCCTGGGGTTTGGAAGGAAGCTAAGCCCGGGTGTCCGGTAGGGAATTCGTGAAGGGCAGCCTCCTCTCTCAGAAGGCTTCAGGAAATTTCGATTCTCTATTCCTCCCCTGCCCACATTTCCAGGAAGGCTTTAGGGCCTGGCCGCCAACTGCTCACCTGCTCTTCAGTGCAGTTCTGCTGGCTAAGAATAGATGAAGTATCCAAGTTTAAGACTGGCTAGCCCTTTGAGTGTCTGTGGGTGTGCTCAGCTGTGTCTGACTCTTTGCAAACCCGTGGGCTGTAGCCTACCAGGCTCCTATGTCCTTGGAATTTCCCAGGCAAGAGTACTGGAGCAGATTGCCATTTCCTTCTCCAGGAGATCTTCCGACCCAGGGATCAAACCCACGTCTCCTGCATTGCAGGTGGATTTTTTTTTTTTTTTTACCATTGAGCCACCAGCCCTTTGAGTTAGTAAGCGCAGATGTAAGGTCGCACCTCCACCCCTCAGATGCATCTTCATCAGCTTTCTGGCGCAGAAGGGAGAGGGTGTGGCACCCAGAGCATCAGCCCCATTATCCACACCCTGCTCACCCCGGGAGGGGTCACCAGCTACGCTGAGAATCACCACTCCCCAGAGAAGTGGAGGTCCCATGCATCTGTGTGGAATGAGTGCGACTTTGCTTTTATTCCCACAAAGAATCTCATGGTTTTCATTGATCAAATGTGGGGGTGTGTCTTGCACGTGACCTTGCCCATCATGTATATGCCTCTCAGTGGGAAGAGAAGGTTTTCTTCGGAAAAGCAGAGGGTGTGGAATGAGTCACTGTAGAATTGAAGAGCATCCTGATCAGAGGAAGGGGAGCATAGTTTAAACAAGGAGGGACTTCCCTGGTGGTCCAGAGGTTACCACTCAGCTTCTAATGCATGGGGCACAAGTTTGATTCCAGGGCAGGGGACTAAGATCCTGCACATGCTGGTGCAGCCATAATGAATTAATTTTTAGAATCTCTTAAATCAAAAAATATGTATAAAACAATGAAAATCTTCCTGGTTTGAAATTGGATAGCACAGCCCTGAAAAGAAACAAAACTGACCTCGAGAACATGTTTCTAAACCATTTCTTCAGTTTGAGAGTTAAAGCTTGAAATTAGGACTTTCGAACATTTAGGGGCAGAGAAGAGTTGTCAGAAGCTGGCTGTTGTAAGGGAAGTCTTGCGCAGGAGGAAGGGACAGAGCAGACAGGCCGCGCGGCGGCTGTTCTGTGGCCACAGGCTGGGTGCGTGGGAAATGGGCCTGGCCACTCCCTCCGTTGGCTCATTCATTAGATAGATACACCATGAGCTCCTGGTGTGGCCGAGCACTGAGCTGTGTGCTGGATGAACATCATCAAACACCGTGGACCCCGAGGGAGGACAGACAAAGACAAACAGATTGCAAAAGGGACATGGAGAGGCCAGGCCAGGTGCGGTGGCGGGCAGTGCATACAGGCAGAAACCACAATCATCGGGAGGTGAGACAGGACAAGGAGGGCACTGTGGGTGATCCTTCAGGGGTCAAGTGATGACCTCATGATGGGAAAGTCCTATGAGAAAATAAAGCTCTGGGTAAAGTAGAGTCTGCATGCATGCTAAATCACTTCAGTCATGTCCAGCGTTTTCGACCCCAGGGACTGTAGCCCACCAGGCTTCTCTGTCTCTGGGGATTCTCCAGGCAAGAATACTGGAGTGGTTTGCCATGCTCTCCTCCAGGGAAAAGTATAGAGCCTACCTTTATTTATTTTTTTCTTCCAGTCTTATTGAGATGTAATCAACATATAGCCTTGTGTAAATTTAGGACGTACAGCATATTGATTCAACTTCACGTCCATCACGGAAGGATGACCACAGGATGGTTGGTGAACATCCATGGTCTCAGACAGGGACCACATGAAAGAAACAAGAAGAGTATTTACATGTGGTTGGGGAGGGAGCTGAGATGGAATAGGAGAATGTTGACTGAGAAGCCCAGAAGCCTTAGTGCTGCCTCGCTGAATCAGGCTGTCTAGAAACACACAACGGTCCAGTTTGGGGATGTGGGGTCAGCTCACATTAACCGCCTCCCCGGTTAATTCGGGTTCCCTTTTCGTCCAGCCGCTGCGGGATTCAGGTCCATAGCCGAAGAAGAAGATGCGCTGCTCAGACACTTATTCCAAGGTTACCAGAAATGGGTTCGCCCCGTACTACACTCCAACGACACCATAAAAGTCTACTTTGGATTGAAAATCTCTCAGCTGGTGGATGTGGTGAGTAATCCCCGGTCCTCAGCTGAAAAGAACGTGCATTCCTTCACCCGATGTCGAGGCTAAGATTAGGTTTTGTTTTCTTTCCCCGTGTCTGCCATTTCAGTTTTAAAAATAACTCAGCGTGAGAGAAAACCAGCCCCGGGAAGCCATGAAATGACCCGAGGAGAGAATGTCGTCTTCATGGCAACACTGTTGTAGGGGGAGGGGGGACTTCTTGCTGAAGGGAGGTGGGCCGTGGTTAGGAGGGAATCTCCCTGATGGGTTTACTGGAGCTGCCAAGGTGAAGAGCAGACAGGGCTGAGCCTGGGGCTGACTCAGTGTCCCCTGAGCCAAGCCAGGGTGGGCAGGGGTCGGAGCAGAGAGAGCCCGGTGACAGCCCCGGAGACAGTCCCTGGGTGGCCCCATTCCCTTCTGGATCCCCTGGGGACCCCAGACCTCTCCCTGGCACACCCCATACCTTAATTTTCCTACTGAGTTCATATTTCTGCCATGAGGTTCCTGGGGAAATCGCGGACTTTGATAACCCAAATTCTGCAAAATCATGCTGCTGCAGTCCCCAGAGGCCCAGAACAGTCTTCCCCCGCTGGCCGTACCCACTCATCATCACCTCCCCTCAACTGACTCAAAGCCCAAGATTCCTTCTAGAAAATCATGGCCCACCTCCCATTTAGCTAGTGTTTCATTCTACTTCACCCCCTTACTGTGCCTTTGGTTATGCAATTTATACAAATATCACCACAAGGCACTGCTACTTGCTCTCATTATTATTGTCATTTTAAACAAAATATGCCTAATATTGTAGGGTCCCAATGCCGTTGGACTTCCCTGGTGGCTCAGACAGTAAAGAATCTGCCTTGTAATGCAAAAGACCTGGGTTCAGTCCCTGGATGGTAAGATTCCCCGGAGAAGGGAATGGCAACCCACTCCAGTATCCTTGGCTGGGATATCCCATGGACAGGGGAGCCTGGCAGGCTATAGTCCAGGGGGGTTGCAAAGAGACACCACTGAGTGCCTAACACTCACTCAATGCCATTTAACTCTTCTTAAGTTGAGAATCCTTCCCACTTTGGACTGCTCAAAAGTAAGACTTCAAGAAGTCTCTGTGACAAAAAAAAGAAAAATATCCAATACACATTTTCACTTAATTTGAATTTAACTTTCCTTTTCTTAGATGAAAAGAATCAGCTGATGACGACAAACGTGTGGCTCAAACAGGTAACTGTCAGTCCAAGGACTGTACCTCCTGTCTAATTGTCATCATTCTTTTCCACTAAGAAAGGTTCTCTTGGAAAGGTAATTATTTTAAAGAGTGCATTGAGTTCTTCAGGGAGACATTTGGGAGTGTTGGGGGAAGGGTTTCTTCTTTTTTTATTTTCTTCCACGCAAGTCGGAGGTCAGTCTGGAAGCCCGTAGGCGTTGTCTTCTTGCTCCTGGAAGGAGTCTCTGAGCGGGCGGGCGGGCAGGTGACCCTGACTTTGAGTCCCACGCACGGGTCCCTGGGCTCCTTGGAGAAAAGGGGGCTGAGCTCCAGAGTGCAACTCACCCCACTGAAGCTAAGACAACCGGATAAGAAAATCAGCGATGGTAATTCCCCTTCCTCCCTCTGCCCCCCCGCCACCCCATCCTCCCTAGAATGTTGCCCCTCCCCTAATGCTGTTCTCTAGAAAGAGAAAACAGGATGACAGAGGCCCCCCACTATCAACCTCAGAACGAGGTAAAGCCCAGGTCAAGACGTTGAATCCACAAAAGCCCAAGAATGATGTTCAGCTCTCAGCCTGACCATAGCCTGCCTCCTGCTCTGTCTAGAGTTGCCAGGAAACAGTCACCCTTCAGATAATACCTGTGTCGTGTAAAGGAGAGAATATTGGCACTTCTTTGACAGGAAATGAAAACGTTGATTTACTTACTTACTTTTTTGGCTTTGTTAACAATTACTTTTTTTTTCCTTTTTAAACCAGATGTCCAGATATTACCTAATCTCCCAGAGATTTAAAATCTAGATATGTTAGCTATCTCACTTAATTTTAACATATGTACGTAACATTCTTCACTTGTTTATGTTGAAATGAGTTAGTTATCTGTTCCAGTTTAGTGCACGCTCATGCAGGTCTTTCTGCTAATGGTCTATAAGGAACAATGGATAAAAGACTCTAAGATTTTCTGGGCCTCATCTGGGGTCATCAGATTTCACCCCTCAAAGGTTTTGATCAGATTTGGGTAATCAGTATAAATTTTGCTAGTTTCTAGTTCTCTGATTCTTTACTTGGTAGATATGTTAGCGTATTATGAAATGGATCAGCATATTATTTTACTTGTAAATAAAAATGTTCAGGAGAAAATAATAAGCTGGGAATGTAGGTATAAAAATACAATTTAAATAAATAGGGACTTCCCTGGTTGTCCAGTGGTTAAGATTCCAAGCTTCGGAGGCAGGGGTCATAGGTTCAATCCTTCTCCAGGGAACTAACAACCACGTGCTGCCTGGGACGGCCAAATTTTTTTTTTTAATGTAAAAGTAATAATAATTTTTTAAAATAAAATGAATAAATGTATTTTTCAATATACATTCCTTGGGACCTATCCCACTTTTGCACTTTAGAAGCTGTGGAGTTTGAAGGTATTTTGAGTTCATAAAAGTCAGCAAGAAGCCCTGGATTTGCACTTTCACAAAAGAGAAGAAAAATTCTTTGTTGAAGTGTAAATAAGCTTAGGACGTTGGCAGAGATAAAACAGACTCTCACTCCTCCGTACACACCTGCTCCAGCTGCCCCTTGAGATTACAGCCTTACACTTAACGCAGCGGTCGAGGAGCCTTGGCCTTTGAGGTACGAGGACTTCTCACTTTCCTGAGATTTTAGAAACAAGAAGTCATTTCAGACGAAGAGAACAAGATTAGACATGAAGGGAAGAAACCGTCTTCCTCGGGCTTCAGCTGTGCTTTTGAAATGACCTCCAGCAAAGAGAGGCCCCTGCAACTGCGGTCTGGTGAGCACCTCCAGGTCAAGACAGAACCGACACCTAAAAATCCCCTAACAGAGCGAGAGAAACCTGCAGGGGGAGGGGGAGAGTGCCTAGCTGACATTCAGGAAAGCCTGCTGGGAACTTGGGTTCCCTGTCGTAGAAGTAACATGGGTAACATGGTTTCATTGCATTAACTTGTAATGGGTTGTCATAGCTCTTATCCATTTACATTTCTGAACCTCCCTAAATTAGCAAGTGGGTATCATTATGCCTGTTACCAGGGACAGAAGAGTCTGCTTCATCTGGCTAGAACCAGCTTTCCCCAGCTGGAGCCTTGTCTGCACATCTAGCCCCACGCAAAACATCCAGCCCTATTTCTAAATTAGAGGAATATTCAGAGTAGGAGAAGCCACTGAGAACATGATGGAGCTATGAACCCACTCACACAGATTGGGTTTGGAGTGGGAATGTCACAATAGGTATTAGCCAACAAGGGCTAAGTCATGGTACAAACAGCGTGGGAGCAAAAAAGATAGAATCTCTGGTCTGGTGGCAGGCAGGGGGAGCTGCATGGAAGAGGAGGCATTGGAGCCCCACCACAATGTTACTTTTATACTTTCTTTTTTATATTTTAGCTTTTTAAGTGTAAAAGAGTAAAGGAAAAGACTAAAGGAAACAGATGGAAAAAGAAAATAAAACTGACATTTGAAAAGCCTAGCACTAGTGTTTACACAGACCTCAGTTCCAGAGCAGCCAACGACAATGTTAGGATTTATTGAGCATCTGTTAAGTGCCCAGTCTGTTACACGTGTCATGGGAATGAATGCATTCAATTTTCACAGCCACCTTCCAAGCTCTATTATGATTCCCACTTTGCAGACGAGAAGACTGAGGATTGGAGGACTGGAATGACTTGTCTCAGGAAACACACTAGTAAATGCAGTCTGGTGTAAAGAAATCATTTTCTTCCTCAGACTGGAGGAGCTGCTGGGAGACACCCGGCCGTCCTCTCGGGGCTCTCCCTGTAAAGTCTAGCTCCCCTGGCCTTCTAAGGCTTTGGTGTCTTAAACTCTGGGACCTCTCATGAAGCTGTTCTAGAAAGGCATTTAGGAGAGAGTGAGGCTGGGAGTCACTCCACTGATTCCACAGGGTTTATTGAGCACCTACTAAGGGCCAGGCAATCTCCTAGATTCAGGATGTACAGAGCGTAAGACACAACCCTGCCTTCAAGGAGAGGATCTGGTGTTAGGCGTATAAAAATAACCTCCGTAATATGTAGACACCGTAAGTAACGTATATACACAAGACCGAGTCGTTACAATAATGACAGTGAAGCGGGGGACAAATCATGGAGGGCTTCCAAGGGGAGGAGACATTTCGGTGGGGTCTTGCAGGATCAGCAGAGGTTCCATGATCCATAAAGGTGGAGAAATCCACCTGTATAGGTTTCCCAAAAACACTGTTTCCCAAAGCTCTCACACCAAAGCAAAGCTATAAGAAACTCTTTCCAATCACCTCTGTCTACCTCAGTAAAAATAAAGATAAAAATGACCAAACCTCTCTTTTCTCGTTGCCCTCTCAGACACTGGAAAATGCTCCTTAGTTCATTTCCATGGAGAGAATAAAATTCTGCCTGCTTGGTCCTAAAGCGGGTTTCCTGCAGCATACCCGCTTCCTTACCTCTGTCTTCTATTTCCTTCATCTTATCTGGTATATTTAGACATTTCTCGTCTATCCTCCCAACCGCAGACCTTTACAGGCACAAATTTAGTGACATCCTGAGAAAGTCCTCTATGGAGAGCTATTTTTGTGGTATTGATTTTATTTTGCAAACTTGTTTGTCTTCGTACTTCCAGAGAGTAATCGAAACCCTACAAGTCATAAATAGATTCTTAACACCGACTCACTACAACCCTGTGACACGGTCTTCACTGCCCCATCCACTCAGATTCCACTTCATCTTTGTCAAGGGTAGGAAAACCGCATCGCAAGCACCCGAAGTGGGTGGAAGACAAAGCCATCCCTTCCTCACTGACAGGGCAGTCAGCCCTTTGCCTGGATGTCACCCTGTGAGTAATCACCCTGAAGACAGGTGCCAAGTGTATTCACTCAACTAGCACTTCCTGAGCACCTACTATGTGCCAGGGCCATATAGAGCACTGGGCCTCAACTCTGGGGGCAGAGCCCATGAGCCAGAAGGTTCTGAGCGGCCAGGTGTTACTGTCACTGAATGTGGGCAGCTGTCCCAGGCCCACGGCAACCCCGGGGACACAGAGCTCCCTGAATCTTACAAGGACACACCTTGGACCAATGTGGTTTCTCCAACAGCTGGTTCCCGTGTGTTTTATTAGTTCAGTTCAGTCGCTCAGTCATGTCCGACTCTTTGCAACCTCATGAGCTGCAGCATGCCAGGCCTCCCTGTCCATCACCAACTCCCGGAGCCCACCCAAACTCATGTCCATTTTGTCGATGATGCCATCCAACCATCTCAGCCTCTGTCGTCCCCTTCTCCTATTTATTTGGTTATGCCGAGTCTTAGCTGTGGCACGTGGGATCTAGCTCCCTGTCCAGAGACTGAACCTGAGCCCCCTGCATTGACAGCACAGAGTCTCAGCCACTGCACCACCAGGGAAGTCCCTGAATTCCTGTTTTAGATCACAGTAAGTTCAGAAACATGAAGGCCTCATTGGATGGATCCCTGCAGCTGGTTTTGGAGGAGAAAACCAAGAAACTGACTTAAAAACAAAAACCAAAAAACCTAAGGAAAGGCTGGCCTTGCTGTCAGGAATGGGCCATCTCCCCAAAGCCTAGTTATCTTCCCCAACCTGCAACAGCACCTATACTTCTAGGGATTTTCCTAAACCTCTGTCACCATCTTATCTCCTTCCTTTTCCATAGCCTCACTCGGACCTTAGCAGAGGAGGCCCTGCCGTATGGTCTTCTGGTTCGTGTGGACCCTGAGTGAGAATCGTGAGTCAGGGATCCAGGGTCTTGCTGTATAAACTTGGCAGGTCACTTCCTCTCTGACCCGGGCTCTTCATTTATGAAATAAGGCAACACCCAGCTGCAGTGCCGCTGGCTGGTTAAAAGGCGGCGTGTGTGTGCATGTGACTGCTCTGAGGTCTGGCAGGTAGTAGGAACTCAATAAATGTCATTTCCTGGTGCCCTCTTCATAGACTTTCTCATCCTTAATGACAAATCCCATTTCTCAGCCTTGACAACTCAGATATAATGGAAATATGGTCGTGTCAACTCTTGCGACCACATGGACTGTAGCCCGCCAGGCTCCTCTGTCTGTGGGATTCTCCAGGCAAGAATACGGAGTGGGTTGCCATGCCCTCCTCCAGGGGATCTTCCCAATCCAGGGATCTAACCTGGGTCTCCTGCATTGCAGGCAGATTTTTTACCAACTGAGCTATGAGGGATGCCCCAGTGGGAATATGAGACATATAATATGCCATGTTGCCATCTTTAAGATTAAAATGAGTCAATAATAATTTCATTAACTTAGATTTTTTTTTTGGCCATATTACATGACTTGAGGGATCTTCGTTCTCCAAACAGGGATCGAATCCAGGCCCATGGCAGTGAAATTGTCAAGTCCTAACCACTGGCTCTCCAGGGAATTCCGACATTAATTTAGTTTTAAGAATTTCACACCTGACTTTGAGGTAATTGAAAATCCCAGGGGTGTCCCAGAGGTTGCCAATCAAGGCACCAGCAGGGAATATTTGTTTCTTACTATTTTTGGGTCTTGGGATTAATAATTATTAATTTTTATAATAATAATTTTTCTAATTATTAAGAATCATTAGAAGACTTCATTTATTATTGTTAAAAGTCATGACAGTTTCTTTTTTAAGTCAAGATTTAGGTTTAAATGAAATTTGGTTCTGGATTGTTCTGTACCTTGACATTTATGAATGATATTTAAGGTAATATATGTAAGAAAATTTTAAGGGAATATATATAATATGGATTTGAAGTTGCACTTTTTGGAATTAAGAAAGCTAGACTGGGAGTATTTTTCTTTTTTTTTTTTCTCAGTCCAAGATTAACTTTGGTATTTGGCCCTGACCTACCCTGTGCTCCCCTGTTCCTATAATAATAACAAGCTCTCAAGCCTGAGACTGCTGCAAAGTGGAGCTGATGTTTGTACAGAGCTTTGAGAATCTTGCCCGGAACATGCTGTGTGAACACTGGATACTGTTTCTAATCTCCTGCTTTAGAAAGGCAGAGACAGGAGGTTAATCTCCAACCCCAGGGTTTTAGAGAGAGAAGGGAAATGACCAGAAAGCCTCACAGCCCCTTAGAGAGCAGAACAGAGGATTGGGGCTCTGAACCTCATCCTGATTCAGCTGACTTTAGCATGAGCAGTGATGCTGTGGTGTGGGGCTCAGCCAGCATCGTAGTGGACCACGTCCTGCTGGATATTTGGTGAGCCCCTCTGATGGCGTGTTGGCGGGGATAGCATCTCTCATTCCCCAGGTCTGACATCAGAAGGACACTGAGGTTGTGAGGAATGTCTCTCCAGTCCCGCAAAGGAGCATAGCCAGTGAAGGATGGTCCAGGGTGGAACTCTAATTCGATGTTCAATGTATTCTCTCTCTCTCTCTCGGGTACCCCCAAGAGAGTCCCACTGACCACGAGTCCCACCTGCCCCCTCTTCTTTACTGTTCAAGAACATACCCTGAACCCACTGGAACTGATTTTATGTCCTCCTCAAGGATTCAGACATGCCCCTCATTCATCCATCCACTCACATCTGCTCTTCATCCTGGAACAGCATCCTCAGTAGCCTTGCTCCCTCCTCCATGGTACCCACTGCCCCTTCCTGCCCTCTGTCTCAGCTACAAAGTCATCCAATCAGAACCTCCTTCCCTGTCCACTCAATGTCCCCCATCTTTTCACCCAAACCGCCCCCTTCATGGCAGTGAGCACAGGGTGATGGTTTGCCTGTTAGTTCTTGGGTTCTAGAATCTTCCTCGGTGGCTCAGTTAGGTAAAGAGTCTCCCTGCAATGTGGGAGACCCGGGTTTGATCCCTGGGTCAGGACGATCCCCTGGAGAAGGGAATGGCAACCCATTCTAGCAGTCTTGCCTGGAAAATCCCATGGACAGAGGAGCCTGGCAGGGCCCTAGTCCATGGGGTTGCAAAGAGTCAACACAACTGAGCAACTGACACACACACTCCCCACCAGGAGTCCTCACAGAAAAGAGTGTGAGTCTGTCTAGGGGGCAGAAAGAGGACTGAATGTTCTATCAGGGGTTCTGGTCTGAGGCAGCCCCGGGTAGGACAAAGTGACCCTGCTCAGAGCTGGTATCAGCCTTGCATATTTGTGGGATGGATTAATTTCCCCCAAATACAAGCTTCCTGAAGCTTAGCCTCTGGACTCCCTCGGGCCACAGCTGTCCATCCTGCTGCTGGAGGTGCAATGAGCAAGACAAATCTTTCCAACGGAACCGTCTCTCCCCTGGGGCTTGGCCCATTTCCCTGAGCACAGTCTGCACAGATGCTGTGTGTTTGTGGAGATTTGCCCCCAGAATCTGAGCTCCCCACCTTCTTCCTGGGCTGCAGAGTTGGGCTTCAATAAAGGTGACCAGTTCCTGTAGAAGAGAGAAGACTGAATTCCAGAAGCAGGTAATTGATTTGGAGATCTTTAGGTTCCAAGCGGAGACACTGTGGGTTTGGACTCACTAACGCTGTGCTCACTTAACACTGATATTAAAGACGCAGCCAGAGTGTAAGAGATCAGTTCTAGTCACTCTGCCCAAATATGTGTCTGTCCCCAAGGCTCATCGCCCGTGTCCCTGCTGCTTGCTCCCTTTGCTGTTGCTGATCAGTCGTGAAGTCATGTCCGATGCCTTGCAACCCCATAGACTGCAGCACACCAGGCTTCCCTGTCCTTCACCATCTCCCTGGGTTTGCTCAAACTCATGTCCATTGAGTTGGTGATACCATCCAACCATCTCATCTTCTGTAACCCCCTTCTCCTTTTGCCTTCAATCGTTCCCAGCCTCAGGGTCTTTTCCAGTGAGTCAGCTCTTGACATCAGGTGCCCAAAGTATTGAAACTTCAGCTTCATCTTCAGTCCTTCCAATGAATATTCAGTGTTGATTTCCTTTAGGTTTGACTGGTTTGATCTCCTTGCTGTCCAAGGGACCCTCAGGAGTCTTCTCCAGCACCACAATTTGAAAGCATCAATTTTTTGGCGCTCAGCCTTTATTGTCCAACTCTCACATCCATACATGACTACTGGAAAAACCATAGCTTTGACCATATGGACCTTTGTCAGCAAAGTGATGTCTCTGCTTTTTAATATGCTGTTTAGGTTTGATGAAAGTGAAAGAAGAGAGTGAAAAAGTTGGCTTAAAGCTCAACATTCAGAAACGAAAGTCATGGCACCTGGTCCTGTCACTTCATGGGAAATAGATGGGGAAACAGTGGAAATAGTGTCAGACTTTATTTTGGGGGGCTCCAAAATCACTGCAGATGGTGATTGCAGCCATGAAATTAAAAGACGCTTACTCCTTGGAAGAAAAGTTATGACCAACCTAGACAGCATATTCAAAAGCAGAGACATTACTTTGCCAACAAAGGTCCATCTAGTCAAGGCTATGGTTTTTCCAGTGGTCATGTATGGATGTGAGAGTTGGACTGTGAAGAAAGCTGAGCACCGATAAATGGATGCTTTTGAAGTGCGGTGTTGGAGAAGACTCTTGAGAGTCCCTTGGATGTAAGGAGATCCAATCAGTCCATTCTCAAGGAGATCAGTCCTGGGTGTTCATTGGAAGGACTGATGCTGAAGCTGAAACTCCAATACTTTGGCCACCTCATACGGAGAGTTTACTCATTTGAAAAGACCCTGATGCTGGGAGGGATTGGGGGCAGGAGGAGAAGGGGATGACAGAGGATGAGATGGCTGGATGGCATTACCGACTCAATGGACAAGAGTTTGGGTGAACTCCGGGAGCTGATGATGGACAGGGAGGCCTGGCGTGCTGTGATTCATGGGGCCGCAAGGAGTCGGACATAACTGAGCAACTGAACTGAGCTGAACTGAACTAGGTTTGTCATAACTTTCTTTCCAAGGAGCAAGTGTCTTTTAATTTCATGGTGGCAATCACCATCCACAGTGATTTTGGAGCCCAAGAAAATAAAATCTGTCACTGTTTCCACTGTCATTCTCTGCTTGAGGTCTATTTCATATGTTAAAATATACTTTTCATAGATATAAAGAACTAAAACCTCAGTCATTAGAAAACCAACAACCCAATTAAAGAATATGCAGAGGACTTAACAACCACTTCACCAAAGAAAATGTATGGATGACAAATAAGCACATGAAGAAAAGCTCAATGTCATTTAGTCAAATGGAAAATGTATAGCAAAAGCCATAATGAGATACTCTTTACAGCTATTATAATACAGACATTTCAGTGTGACTGTACCCAGAACTGGAGATGATGCCAGACAGCTGGAATGCTCATGCATTGCTAGTGGGAACAGAAAAAGATCCAGCCACTCTGGTGTCATATAAAGTTAAACATACACTCACCCTATGACCCTGCCATCCACTCCTAGGTATTTACCCAAGAGAAAAGAAAACGTTTTTCACCCCCAAATCTACAAAATTTTTATAGTCACTTTATTTATAGTCATTAAGAATTGGAATGAATCCAAATATTTTACCTGGTAAATGGATTTTAAAAATTATGGTATATCCCTACAATGGAATACTTCTCACTAATAAAAAATAAACAACCTGCCTATAATCCAAAAATGTATTTCAGTAGGTAAAAGAAGGCAGGATGGAAGGGCCATGGACTGTGCATTCTCTGGCATTCTGGGAAAGGCAACATTACAGGATCAGAAAACAGAGTGGTGGTTTCCAGGGATGGGGAGGTGGGAGGGTTGATTACAAAGCACAGCCTAAGGAAAACTGGGGGCAGGGGAGCTGTTCTGGTATCTTGACGGTGATCATGATTATCCAACTGTTTGACTATAGAACCAGACACAAAAGAGTGAATTTTATTGTATGTAAATATTTTAAACCTAAAAGTGAAAAACAAACCAAAAGTGCTGCTCTGGGTTCCCTTCGACATTTCTGAGATTCAGACTTGCTGCTGATAGTAGAAGTCTCCTTGTGTTGTCGCTCAGTTGTGTTCCACTCTTTGAGACCCCATGGACTGCAGCCCTACAGGCTCCTCCATCTATGGAATTCTCCAGGCAAGAATACTGGAGTGGGTTGCCAAGTCTCCTTAGCAGGAGACAAATTATTCATAGGAAGGAAATTGTATTTGCTTTTCAAAGTGGGCAGAGGAAGAAGAAGGAAGAGAGAAGCTTGTGAGTACTGAGTAAGCATGGTAAATGCTTTATTAGTTTGCGCTCTTAAACTGTCAGTCTTCATATGCATGGTTTTCTATAAGTATCATGCAGTCTTTTTTTAATCCTTTAGAGTCTAGCTTTCTAAAGTCCCTATCTTTTTAAATTTGGTTTTCAAGGGTCAAGCCTCACAAATACTAAGAGAGACGGTGTCTCATCTGGAGTGTATCATTCCATCCTTTTCCAGGCATCATGCATATTTCAATACTGTACCATCTAGTGAATCATCCATCTGCTGACTCCTGATTTTTTAATGATAAAGTTGGCATCACTGGGCTCCAGGGAGCCTCATACTGGGCACACCCTCCTGACTTTCTGAAATGTCATTTAATATTATCCTGCATTATTCCTCAACCGTCCACATGACAGATGGTGGGATAATTCACTTTCAGGTCAGATTTCATAAGATTCTGGATTCCAAATCTTTTTAAGTCCACTTCTACTGCAATTGGGTCATCCATACATCATCCTTTTGACCTTCATAATCCAATCAATTAATGGTTTTGTTAATCTGGATCCATCAGCCTCTGTAAACCATGCTAAATGATTTCATTCTATTAGGAGGAAAAATATGCAAGCTAACAGCATTTAGCAATATAATTGAAAACTGGATTTGGTGCTTCACAGAATAAGAACAGATTAGAATGTAAAAGGAAATTCTTGGAAAATATTTTTCCATTAAATAAAACTTATAATGTCCTCAAGAGTAGTCAGCAGATACTGGATAATTCATATTAGCATACTGTGTGGATCTTTGTCCAAGACTCTTGATTGATATTCAAAGTCATTTATATCCATTTTCATGAGATAACAACATCACTGGATGGACCAACTGTCCAAGAATAAACTGAGTTAGAGCTGTCTTTGCTTTTCTTTTTTCAGAGAAAATAGGCTGAAAACAAATAGGTCACACATCAGTGAAGTTTGTTGCTGAGCCTCTATCACTTGTGAGGTCGTCATGGCAATTTTGGAATTCCCAGGCTGGACAAGTGTGAGAGTCTAGACCATCAAACACCAGGCTGGCTCGGGCTATACCTTCAAGTGCCCTGAGTCACAGACCAGGGCCATGGCCTAAAGCAGATGAGTTTCTCTTTTAAAATAAAACATGAGATTCATACATTAACATAAACTTGAAGGTTCCAAACTCCAACTGAATTTCAGGAATAAAATTATTCTGAAATAATTTTATTAATTTATATTAATTTCCACACAGGAATGGACAGACCACAAGTTACGCTGGAATCCGGATGAATACGGTGGCATTCATTCGATTAAAGTTCCGTCAGAATCTCTCTGGCTTCCTGACATAGTCCTCTTTGAAAAGTAAGTATGGCAGAAGAAAAATCCGCTAGTCCGATGAAGAATGGAGATAGAAAAGCCTGATTCATAATTAAGAGAAAGGTACAACCTCAGTGAGAGAATCGTTCCTTTCGGAAATCTTGTTTGATGCTATGATAGGAAAGGAATAAAGTATAAATAGGACAGCGGTGGAGCGGGGAGGGAAAGAAAGGCTGCTCCTCTGTGTGAGCCTAACCGCCGAGCGAGCCGTCTCTCCGCAGCGCCGACGGCCGGTTCGAAGGCTCGCTCGCGACCAAGGCTGTGGTCAGAGCGGACGGGACCGTGGTGTGGACGCCCCCCGCCAGCTACAAGAGCTCCTGCACCATGGACGTCACCTTCTTCCCGTTCGACCGGCAGAACTGCTCCATGAAGTTCGGATCCTGGACGCACGACGGGACCATGGTGGACCTCGTGCTCACAGACGAGCACGTGGACCGGAAGGACTTCTTCGACAGCGGCGAGTGGGAGATCCTCCAGGCCCGGGGCGCGGCCGCGGGCCGCAGGCGCGGCGCCCACTGGTACCCGTTCATCAGCTACTCCTTCGTGCTGCGCCGCCTGCCGCTGTTCTACACGCTCTTCCTCATCGTCCCGTGTCTGGGGCTGTCCTTCCTGACCGTGCTGGTCTTCTACTTGCCCTCCGACGAGGGCGAGAAGCTCTCCCTGTCCACCTCTGTGCTGGTTTCCCTCACGGTCTTCCTCCTGGTGATTGAGGAGATCATCCCGTCTTCCTCCAAGGTCATCCCGCTCATCGGGAGTACCTCCTGTTCATCATGGTCTTCGTCACCCTCTCCATCATCGTCACTGTGTTTGTCATCAACGTCCACCACAGGTCTTCCTCCACCTACCACCCCATGGCCCCCTGGGTGAAGCGGCTCTTTCTGCAAACCCTTCCTAAGCTACTCTGCATGAAGGACCACGTGGATCGCTACTCTCTCCCAGGGAGAGAGGAGAGGAAACCCGCCCTGAGAGGTCAAGTCCTCGAAAGAAAGAAACAGAAGATGAGTGATGGAGAAAAGGTTCTGGTTGCTTTCCTGGAAAAGGCAACGGATTCCATCAGATACATTTCCAGCCACGTGAAGAAGGAGCATTTCATCAGCCAGGTGAGGGAACAGTTGGGAGCGCCCACTGAGATTTTTAATGTCTGTTTGCAACAAATCGGGTCCCTGTTTCAAACGTGACCTTATCAGCTACCTGCTTGACATGCATATAACTTCACACAAGCCCTGACACAGGATAGGGACTTCAGTATGAATTTTCAGGGAGGCCTTCACAAAAACAGAATGAGCAAAAGAGAAGCAACTCTAGATTAAGCACAACTCCTCATTACCTGTGATTCTATTTAAATAATTCAATTCTACATTGAAGTTGTTTGTCCAGATCTCTGCTCATTTATCCCTCATTTTTTATGGGATGATGGATATCTCTATTCAGAATATCTGGAAATCAGAAAACAGAAAGAATCAAGCTTTATATTAATACAAAACATGATGTAACAGAAAGTATTTAGTTCACAGATTTAGTTTTTAAAATGTGGAAAGGATATGGATTTAAGACTCAAAACAGCCCTGCTTGCAGATGCTACCCATGTTCCATTCGCTTGAGAAAAGCTGCTTAACCTGAACTCGTTTTCTGAACTCTCCTTGAAGGGAGGAATTATAGACATCAAGTACAAAATATGTGTTATGTGCCCAGCACACATGGTCTCATGATGTGCAGACAATAAACGTGAATCCTCATCTTTCTTCTCTCCATCCCTCCCTCCTCTAAATGGTCCTCCCCTGCGGAAGGAAAATATTATTTGACATATAAATACTCAGCACAAACGGTAGTCTGTTGCTTAAAAAGCGTTAATATTTATACAAGTTTATATAGTTTCATTATTTTACTCTAAAATCAGTGAAAATTAGTGCCAACAGCTTAATGCCATAAACAAACTTAAGAAAGAGTAGGTTTTTCAAGAAACAGCCTCTGTATTTTATATGGGCACTGTCTCGTACCTCCTCTCTTTTACAATTTGTCATTTTTTAAATCCACTGAAAAAAAATTTTTTTAAGCACTGGGGGAAAAAGTGCTGCTATGGAACAAGCATTTCAGCTATTCTGAAGGTTTTCTATTTCTTTATTTACATATTTTAGAAATTCTAACACAAAGATTTAAATGGTTTTTTATAGACTTCCATGGTGAGCCAGAGGTTAAGCTTTCCAAAGCAGAGGATGTGGGTTTGATCCCTGGTCAGACAGCTAAGATCCCACATGCCTGTGGCCAAAATAAATAAATAAATAAACACCGAAGCAATGTCGTAACAAATTCAAAAAGACTTTAATAGTGGGTCACATCAAAACTAAAATATTTTTTAAATTTTTTAAATAAAAAATAGCTTTAAAAAATTATAAAAAACCACATCGTTGGCATAAGGAATTTGGAAAATATGAAACATTTAAGATGATTCACATCACTAATAATCCCCCACTTACGGTTGACATTTTTAAAAATTAAATGTGTTTATTTTTAATTGGAGGATAATTGCTTTACAATATTGTGCTGGTTTCTGCCATATATCAACGTGAATCAGCCGTAGGTATACGTATGCCCCCTCCCTCCTGAAACTCCCTCCTACCTCCCACCCCTCTACATTGTCACAGAGCTCCAGATTTGAGCTCCTGCATCATACGGTAAATTTCCACTGGCTGTCTAATTATACATGTGGTAGTGTATATGTCTCAATGCTACTCTCTCAACTCATCCCGCCCTCTCCTTCCCCTCTGTGTACACAAGTCTGATCTCTATGTCTGTGTCCCATTAAAGTGAAGTGAAGGTCGCTCAGTCATGTCTGACTCTTTGCGACCCCATGGACTACTATAGAGTCCATGGAATTCTCAAGGCCAGAGTACTGTAGAGGGTAGCCTTTCCCATCTCCAGGGGATCTTCCCAACCCAGGTCTCCCACATTGCAGGTGGATTCTTTACCAGCTGAGCCACCAGAGATGTCTCCATTGCTGCCCTGCAAGTAGGTTCATCAGTACCATCTTCCTAGATTCCATATACATGCGTTAATATATGTTATTTGCTGCTGCTGCTGAAGTTGCTTCAGTCATGTCTGACTCTGTGCGACCCCATAGGCGGCAGCCAACCAGGATCCCCCCTCCCTGGGATTCTCCAGGCAAGAACACTGGAGTGGGTTGCCATTTCCTTCTCCAATGCATGAAAGTGAAAAGTGGAAGTGAAGTCGCTCAGTCATGTCCGACTCTTAGCGACCCCATGAACTATAGCCCACCAGGCTCCTCCGTCCATGGGATTCTCCAGGCCAGAGTACTGGAGTAGGGTGCCATTGCCTTCTCTCATATGTTGTTTGACACTTAACATTTTCACCTTCTTCATGGTTTTCCCTAAAGTTTTATTTCTAAACGTCTATGTGCACAATATTTTCAAGTTCCACACCAGCATCTATGTTCCTTCTAAAACAGCAGGCACCCTGCTCAGCACTGTCTTCACCAAATCCCCAGGTAGTAGAAATGGGACCTTTATTTTCCCTTGAAAGACTTCTGGCCTGGCCTCTGAGACTCCCCCAGCCCGCAGCTTGTCTTGCTCTGACCTGGCCCTCCCAGGCTGCAGACCAGTCTCCCAACCTCCCTTCCTCCAAAGGGACTGGGTCTCCTCTCTCCCTCACCACTTCCTGTCATCTCCTCCAGGAGCGTCCCCCATAGCCCTACCCAACTGTGGAGTGGAGGAAAAGAGGTCACTGAAATATGTGACCACAAAAATCCTTAATTTATAAATTTGTGCTATATTTCCTATGTCATATCAGGAAGCATTGCAGGAGAGATGCTGCCTTTTTATTTGGGTAAAAATCAGGCTTTTTCCGTTTTAGTCAGTAACGTTTACAACCGAATCAGTGATTCTGTTGCTTCTATTTTACATCCTCGCTGGTGATGAACGCATTCCCCTGACCGTGAGGTCCCAGGAAGTCAATGTCTCGGGGGAGGTGTCAGGCGCATTTGGAAAACTGCAGGGCTGTGATGCGAATAGGGTTCCTTTGAAGTCCCTCAGAAGAGCCGTGCAGCAGCCTGAGTGGAAGGTGTCCTTTTCTCTTTGGCAGGCGGTGCAAGACTGGAAGTTCGCGGCTCAAGTTCTCGACCGGATTTTCCTGTGGCTCTTTCTGATCGCATCCGTCACCGGCTCGGTTCTGATTTTCACCCCTGCTTTGAAGATGTGGCTACACAGTTACCATTAGGAGCAGGAGTCCAGAGTGATCTAACACATGCCCCTCAAGCAGAATCACACCTTAGAGCTGACATCTAGCCCCCATGTGTATCCCGCATGCCAACCCATGTGCTCATCAGGAGGCCCCGAGGGTGGACAGTGTCTTGTGTCATCCTCAGCGAGGCTGAACCTCGGTTGCCATAACAGCGAGTTGGGTGTCAATTAAGCAGACCCTCCTCAGACCCCGGCTTTGGCTTCTGCAGACATTCAAGGAGAAATTGTGAGTCTGGGCCTGAGATCACAAGCCTGCAGCACACAAGGACAGTTGCTGTGTTTCACCAAGAACTCCAGGAAAGGGAAGACTCCAGCATCGGCTGGTGTCCTTGGTGGTTTTGCCCGACTACCAGCTGGTACTGGCATTGTAGCCATTGCTTCTGTAGCCATGTGCCTGCCCTGTGGGTGAGCCATTTGGGGCATCACACTGGTACCAGGGCAACCCTGGGCACGGCACACCTGTCATTACTAAGACTGCAGGAAGGCTGGTGACTCAAGTCCCCCCAAACCTGGCATTCGTTCTGCATGGTCTGGCTTGAATGTGGTCCACCTCTAAGCCAGGTTCCTCGTGGCTCCTTCATAGACTCCAACGGTGTTCAGGTGGTCATGCCCGAGGCTGCTGTGGAGTGGGACTTGCTGTAAGGCCATAGCAAAATAACTTGCAGTAGAAACAGTGTGATCGGCTGCCAGGAGGGCAGTCATTCTACCCATTCTCTTTTCCTAGAAAACTGAAATTTTGAGTGTGCACTGATAATGGTTTTTTTATGTCCCCTCATCTAATCTAATCCATTTTAGCAGCGTCCTCTGGGCTGCTCACCCAGTTTTTTCCCTCTCTCTCCCCTCTCTACTTCTTCCTCTGAGAACACTTCAGTTCTACTCTCTTAGCAAATTTCAGTTATACAAAGCAGTCTTATCAACAGTGGTCACCACGTTTTATATTAGATCCTCTGACCTTATTCATCTTATAACCCAAAGTATGTACCCTTTTACCAACCTCTCCCCACGTCCCACCCCCTCCCCAGCCCCTGGCAACCACTTCCCTTATCTCTGTTTCCAAGAGTTAAGTTTTGTTTTTGTTTTTTTTCTAGATTCCACATATAAATGAGATCATGCAATATTGTCTTCCCCTGTCTGCCTTGTTTCAAAGCAGCATGTCCTCTGGGTTCATCTATACTGTTGCAAAGGACAGGATTTCCTTCTTTTATGGCTGAATTGCATTCCATTGCATATATATCACATTGGCTTTATCCGTTAATCTGTGGACAGACAGACAAGTAAGTTGTTCCATGTCTTGGGTGTTGTCAATAATGCTGCAACGAACATGAGGGTATAGATATCACTTCGAGATATCATTTGGTTTCCAGGAGTGGGCTTGCTGGAATGTATGGTTCCTCGTTTCTTGAGGGACCTCTATGCTGTTTTCCATAGAAGCTGCACCAATTTACATTCCCACCAGCCGTGTCCAGGGAGTCTCCTGTGTCCACATTCCCATCAACATCTGTTGTCTCTTGTCTTCCTTATGACAACCATCCTAATAAGCACGAGGTGATCCCCCAAGGTGGTTTTTTTTTCTTGATGTTATTTATTTGGCTGCATTGGGTCTTAGTTGGGCAGGCAGGGTCTTCGTTGCTCACGTGAGATCTTTCATTGCGGTGCACGGACCCTCTAGCTGTGGTCCCAGGCTCAGTAGTTGCTTGAGGCATGCGGAATCTTTGTTCCCTGACCAGGGATCAAGCCCGCCTCCCCTGCATTGCAAGGTGGAGTCTTTACCACTCCACCAGCAGGAAAGTCCCTCGCTGTGGTTTTGATTTGCGTTTCCCTGATGCTGAGCACCTTTCATCTACCTGCTGGCCATCAGATTGCCGTCTTCAGAAACATATCTCTTCAGATCCTTGACCCATTTTTAAACTGGGTGGTTTGGGTTTTTGCCCCTGAGATGGTCCTTACGTATTTTGAATAGAAACCTCTTCCTGAGTGTATATTCTGCAAACATTTTCTCCCCTTCTATAGGTTGCCTTTCATACTGATGGTTCCCTTTGCTGTGCAGTCCCACTTATTCATTGTGCTCTTACTGCCTTTGCTTTGGTGTCAAATCCTCCCCCCTAAAATAAAACCAAAAACCTGTCACCGAGACCCTTCCCATTCCGTTTGCCCGATCCTGCCCTCTGAGAGCACTCATCCCCCTCACTCCACCCTGTCTCTGAGACTCATGGGAGACGCTCATAGACTTTTCTCTCACAGATGCCAAATCCTGGATTCCTGGATTTTAGCTTGAAATAGCTGTTCTCCTTTCCCAGTTCTAAAATCCAAATCCTTCTCTGGATTATTTTGTGCAGGGCATGTTTCCTATAAACTCTTTGCAGCTGGCACTTTAAAAATCCAATTTAATCATTTAACCTTTTCATGCAAATTCTTACCACTACTGTGTTGAACCTGATTTATGCCATTTTGTTTGTGTTTTTTGTATGTTGTTTTCTTATTCTTTTTTTTTTTGGCTCCTTTTCAGCCTTGACTGAATTTCTGTTCCTTCTTCTTCTCTAATGATTGAAAGGTATGCACCTTTTCCTAGTAATCTATTAATAAACATATTTGAACTTTTTTTTTTTTGCCAGTGATGAGAATTTTAACACCGTCCACTACACTCTAAACAAAACCAGATACTAAATCACTTTCCCCTCCCCACTTTCCTTATCACCTTTTATGGTTCCTCTAAATCAGCCAGAATTTAGCTCATTATTCATTTTCTATGTTATGTGTCTCTTTCTTCTGAATAATGTCTTGACAACACATTTTATCCACAACCCCACTGGTGGTGGTTTAGTCACTAAGTCATGTCCAACCAACTCTTGTCACCCCATTGACTGCAGCCTGCCAGGCTCCTCTGTCCATGGGATTCTCTAGGCAAGAATACTGGAGTGGGTAGCCATTTCCTTCTCCAGGGGATCTTCCCCGCCCAGAGATCGAACCCAGGTCTCCTGCATTACAGGCAGATTCTTTACCAACTGAGCTACAAGGGAAGCCCAACCCCATTATAAACAATTAATTGTATTATTCATTTCTTGGTTCACCATTTTTTAAAATGTTAAATTTCCTCACTTTTCTAATCCTGTTTTTTCCGGATGCATTTCATTTCAGAGGACTGCATCTCCAAGCCATTTTTATAGGAAGTTTTGAGCATGTTAGCCTTTCTGAATCTCTGCTTGTCTTGGCGCTCAGTGAATAATGTCTTTATTCAAGTCATACAAATATTCCTGTCTTCCTTTGTTATTTCCTATCTTCCATTCTCCTTCCCCTTTCTTTCTGAAATTTCTAATAGAAGGATCTTGGTATTCCTAGATGTCTTATTAACTCTTCTCTCATACTTTTAATTTAAACTCTTTACACTGTCAGCTTGATGCTGTAGGTGACTCATTTGCTTGACCATCGTGATGTCTTCTTCTATTTAGCTCACCTACCCAGGTAGGGGATTGGTTTGTTTGTAGATAAATCATGTATTTGTTTTCTAAGAACTCTATAATTCTTTTGGATGTCACACCCTCTGGACTATCTTAAGGATACCAGTTATAGTTACTTTAAAGTCTCCTTCTATTGTTTACATTAACAGTTTTTCTTCAGGGGTTAAGTTTGCTGCTTTTTGATGCTTTTTTGTGGTCTTTAGCTCAAATATTTGGAGTTTTTAAGTTGCTTATTCACCTGATAGTAAAAGCAGTTTCTCACGACAGGAAGTCTGGCCCCAGTCACTTTTTACCATCTTATGTTCTAAGGTGTGGAAACAGCTCATCCTCTACATTTGGGACACCCCTGCCTTCACGGTGGCTGGAAGTGATCGCAGGCGCTGCCCTAGTTCTCTGATCCGGTGCACGCTCTAGTTTTTCACGTGTCAAAATGACCACACCCGTGAGGACAGGCTACGGGAGCCACTGTGAGGGTGGACAACCACAGCAGCAGCTCCTCCAGCCTCCACGCGTCTCCCTCACACTGAATCTTAGGAGCACTGTGGGGGTTTGCTGGAAAAAAATGTAGTTTCTTTGGCGATCACAATTCTCCTGCACAGAACCACAACTTCCATTGCTCTGATAGGTTTGACCGTGAATCCGATCTCGTCTGTCCTATACCTTTCAGCCATCCCTACCAATCCAGTCTATGAAAGCACCTCAGCCATCTTTTCAGTACTCCTATGCATTCGTGTTCATTTTACACGTCTTCCGAAATATCAGTGGGATATGGAGGACAGAAAAGAAGAAGAAAAGGAAAGAAGCACGTCGGCCAGCCTTTTAACCTAGAACTCTTGTCTAAATCCAAATCCCTATAGATGGGTCCAATTGTCCATGGCAAGTGGACACAGAAAAGTCACCCAAAGTGGTATCACACCATGAGAAGAGTGGGGTCTATTTGAAGGACTGAATGACCTTGACTTTGCTGCCTGGTGGGTGGTGGATGAGAATGTAGATTAGAAAGATGGTTCCGCTGGGAACAGAATCGCGAATTTAGAATGCAAGAAAATAGAATGCAAGGAAAAGTAAGGCGTGTCTTGACGTTAATGATTCATCAGTGTTCAGTCATGGCAGGGGGACCATGTGCATGCTCTTGGGGCTCTGCAGACCTGCTCGATCAGTCTTCTGGATCTTTGCTGAAGTCTCCAAACTGCTGTTCCTGCCTCGAGGCACTCACCATCTGTCCACACCAACTAGCCCTTCTGCTTCACGCCCAGTCTCTCCTTCCCTGTGCCCTTGATCCCGCCTCCCGAAAGTGAGTCCGTTTATTACCCTCCTGTATTGTAGTTTCCTTTCCTGCCAAGTGCCCAGATCTGCTCTGTTCTGAGCAGAGAACCATAATGAGCAGAAATGACAGAAGTTTTTCACATAGCCTGGACTGTGTTTTTCGATTTGTTCCACTCGAATCACTCTCAAAAGCAATTCTAAACTTCAAAACAAATCACATTTATGTATGTTGGGTGTTTAAACAATGTTCAACATGATCATGGATTTCTTTTCAATAGGTATAAAATTTTATTCCACAAAATTGTATTTTTATGTGCTTCCTGCACACATCAGGGAACACGAGGGCTCCTGGTATGACCCACATATTTATCACTTTTCTGAACATTTGCTGGATTTTTAAAGGGAGGCAACATGACAAAGTAGAAACTAGGGCACTAGAAATCTTGGGTTCTTGACCAGCCTTAGGTGAGACACTTGCCCTCTCTGGAGTTTAGTTTCCTGGTTAATAGCAAGAGGTTAGGCGTGCTGCGATTCATGGGGTCGCAAAGAGTCGGACACGACTGAGCGACTGAACTGAGCTGAACTGAATGACTCATGACCTTTGAAGACCTCTCCTGCTCCCAAATTCTATACTTTAGAGATTAAATACTGGACCTTTAACAAGTTTTAAACCACACAAATTCTCGTTGCAATTTTGTTCCTTTGGGAAAATGTAATCAGCTCTATTACTGCTTTAGGACAGGATTTCCAGGAATACGTTGTGATGAAAATCAAGAATTCTCAGCCTTAGTCCCTAATGGGATGGTGGATTCAAAGGGCAAGTCACTGTTCTTCATTTAATTGAAAACACTGTTGACTGAATTCATTATTTAACTTGATTTAGTTCATTTAGTGTGCTGGGTAAATAACAGTACTGATCTTGGAAAGATGCATTTAGATTTGAATTCAGTTTTAAATTATGAAAAATGTCACACAGACACTTTCTACAGCAAGCCTCTTTCTGACCATACACAAACACGGCAAAGGTCAAGCATGGCTATGTGTGCGTGAAGCTTAAGGCTCATCACAGCTAAACTGGGAGGCGACGCTGGTCAAATGTGGGAAGGATAGACATTTATACGGCCTGGTGATCCTAAGGAAGTCGCTGCAGAAGGTGACTGTAAAGCGAAGACATTTGACTTCCAAATGTGTAGCAAGACACAATGAACAGAACCTTCCAGCTAATTCCAGCAAGTGGACGTTTGAAGACCTGTAGAGCTTTCTATCTCACACGTTCATATGTGTGAGCATGCAGGGCACACATGTGAGCACACACAGGTGAGCACACAGAGAGCCCTCAGTTACTCTCATCCTTCAGCACTCTGCTCACACCCCCTCCTCATGACGTCATCACAGAACACACAGCCCTCCCTCCCCCAGCTCCTGACTCTGAGAGTCTGTGGATATAGCCTCTGATATACAGCTCAGAACATAATTGTTCTCTATTGGTTTATTCTGTGAATTTTATTTCCTCAGCTAAACCATAACATACCCTTTGTTCCATCCCTAGTGGCTTCTAATAGAGTTGAGTATGTGGTCACGGCTTAATTAATATTTGCTGATTAATTAACTCAAACCACAAAGTTTGGATTGGTTATTTGTCTAAAATGAGGACAAATTTGTATTCTTGCTCAGCCCCTCCCAATATTTCCAACTCTGTGTGTGCACATGTAATTTTCAGCATGCATCTTAAAGAAATCTTTTCTTACATTAAAAAAAGTTCTAAAATGCTATGATCAGACTTAAAAGAATCATTAATTTCATATTGAAGTTTACCTATCTCAAGAATAGCCTAAATTAAGAACTAGCTTGTCTAAAGTAGGATTCAGACCGTAGAGCTACGCCTTTTAAATCTTTTAATTTCTTTCTTGTCACTGACTTCTTGAAAGGAGTAGACCAGTTTCCCCCAAGAATGTCTCATTTTTAGGATTTGTTTGGTTACCTGCTTCTGATATCAGTAGCTTTTCCCTCTGTGTCCTGTATTTCCTGTAAATGGGAAGTTACAACTATAATCTAGCTCAATATTGTTGGCAGAATGCATCACAGATGATGGTGTAGGGTTCCTATTTACCATATAAGGGGAGATGGCAGTCCACTCCAGCACTCTTGCCTGCAGAATCCCAGGGACGGAGGAGCCTGGTGGGCTGCAGTCCATGGGGTCACGAAGAGTCGGGCACAACTGAGTGACTTCCTTTTCACTCTTCACTTTCATGCATTGGAGAAGAAAATGGCAACCCACTCCAGTGTTCTTGCCTGGAGAATCCTAGGGACGGGGGTAACCCTAGTGGGCTGCCGTCTATGGGGTCACACAAAGTCGGACGCGACTGAGGCAACTTAGCAGCTATCCAGCTGTTTTATCATTCATGTTAAAACTAATGCCTGGATTAAGGTGATCTGCCCACCTTAATCTACTGGTAATTTTAGAAGGATAGCCTGTGGCCATAACACCCAGCAAAGTTACAAAGACCCTTACCTGTGACTTTGGTCCCTTTAAAAATGGTCTCTAACCAGCTACATTAGAACACTATAATTTTCAAAGAGTAATGTCTTTATGCTGAGGTCGGTGTTTTTTTTTTAGTGTAATCATTTTTTCTTGGAAGCACCTGCTATTATGTATCAGAATGAACTTGTTTAACTAATAGCCATGATGATTACCACTTATATTTAACCTGACATACATTCTTTCTTTTCAATAAGACTTTCTATTCAATATGTCAATAAAATAGTAGTGGAAATAAAAGTAACATTATTTCTTTGTTTCACGGACAGTCTTACTGTTAGGTAAACCAAAAGCATCCACTGGTGTGCGTCGTCACACCTCTGAGCAGAGTAGCCTGGAATTAGACGTGCCCTTGAAGGCTCAGGGGTGGTCCCCGCCAGGCTAGAAGAATTAGAATCCACAGGAAAGTCAGCGGGAAGAGGACGCATTGTGAAAACTGACTCGGGCCACCTCTAAACAGCCCTGTGAGCAAAGGTGTGGTGTTATGGAGTGTGTGAAGTGGGTGGTGTGTGCGGAGTGTGGTGGGGGTGGTGAGTGGTGTGTGTGATGCACGTGGTGTGCAGTGGGTGTGGTGGGTGTGACGTGACTAGGGTATGTGTGGTGAGTGTGGAGTGAGTGTGTGGGGTGTGTGTGTATAAGGGGTGCAATAGCAGCTCTGGCTGAGAATCGCTAGCTGCACCAAAGGGTTCAGATCATAGTTAAAAGCGGGCTGGGCAAGGGGAGATGCCCCTTCCTCATCTCCCTGTCCCCTCGCTGCACCCAACAGGCACCCTGCAGGCCTCCGGATGTCGGACTCGGGGGGGACAGCCTATGCAGACGCTCTCCAGGCCCCCGGGTGGTACACCGAGGTCCCTGAGTACGCCTCTTGCGCCCCCCGGGCCCTTCCCTGCCCTGGACTCTGTCCTTCCTGCCTGACCGCCCCCGACAGCAGGGATCCAGCCCTGGTGTGTTTGGCCAACCGCTGCCCACTCACAGCCCTGCAGGCAGCTTTTGTTTGGCTGACACAGAAACTTAACGTTTGCTTACTTTAGTGCCCACATTTTAAAGTTAGAAGATTTTATATAAAAAGCTGGATTTTTGGTTTATCTTGAAAAACCAGATCAAGCTTCCCAGACCACATTTAGCGTGATGAGAAGGACACAGGGCCCAGCCGGGGCAAATCAGCCTCTGCTGGCAGCGAGCAGAACCTGCAGGGTGGGCCCCTGGTGGTCGGTTTCTCTATACGCTTCAGCATCTGCTGATGTCCAGGCGTCTCTCCTCTGCCCGCTGTCTCCACTCCTCAGCCAAGGGAAGCATGAACACACGGGGCGGTTAGGGGAAAAACCCTCAGGATGCTTCACTCGGACCAGGGACTTGAAATCCCAACAATGTCTGCTATTCCGCTCAGCACTGACTGATCTCATTCTAAAGACGAACATGCTGTCCGCAAGTTATCTGTGTCCCTTGCCCCTGCTACAGAAAGCTTGGATCCCAACAGTACTGACTGCCCTAAACTAAGAGTATTGCTGCTTCCTCTTGCTACCCGGCTTGCATTCAAAGCTTTCTTCTTTCTGATTACTGACAGGGCTTCCCTGGCAGCTTAGGGGGTAAAGAGTCTGCCTACGTTGCGGGAGAGCCATGTTTGATCCTTGGCTTGGGAAGATGCCCTGGAGAAGGAAATGGCAACCCACTCCAGTATTCTTGCCTGGAGAATCCCATGGATGGAGGAGCTTGGTTGGCTGCAGTCCATGGGGTTGCCAAGAGTCAGGCATGACTGAGTGACTAACACGGACAGTGAGAAGAGCTTTTCCCTGGCCTTTGGGAGAACCTGGGGATGGGGAGGAGAGGGGACAGGACAAGTCGGTTGATTTCCTGTCTTTTTCAGTTGCCATCTCATGAAAGAGACTAAACTATCCAGGGGCAGGGAGACGTTTTAAGCGTCGGGAGGTGTGAGGTCGAGAGTTGAATTTGTTAGCTACGTGATCACAGGCAAGCCACGCTGCCTCTTGAGCTAAAGTCACACTAAATAATCCACGAGCTCCGTGCCATCTAAGGCATTGATTCTTTCAGTCAGATACACAAAGACACCCCCATGCTGTGGTCCTTCTTTTGTTCAAGGGCCTATTTCATATTTTTAAATGTATGTTGCTAGTTTGTTTGCTTGTTACAAGATCCCCCCAGTGCCCTGCAAGGATCACAGAGCACCCCCAGCTTCCTGTTACGCAGTTCTTAAAGTCTTATTTTTATATATGACAAGGGGTTAATATATGGTATATGTTTTAAAAAGTCCTACAACTCAACAATCACAAAAAGGCAACTAATCTGATCTTAAAAGGGACAAAGGACTTAAATACACATTTCTCCAGACAAGATAGACAAATGGCCAGTGAGTATATAAAAAGATGCTTGCCATCACGAATCATCAGGGAAAAGCAAATCAAAAGCACAAGACACTACCTTATACCCATTAGGTGGCTATTATTAAAGAAAAGCTATTATATAAAAAAATCATAACACATGTTGATAAAGGTGTAGAGAAAACAGAGCCCTGTGCACTGGTGGGGAGAATGTAAAATGGTGCAGCTGGTATGGAAGAGGGCATGGTGGCTCCTCAAAAATAATTCAAAATGTACTGCTTCGTGGGTGCAGTTTTGCAAGAGTTTGCAAGAGTGTAGTTTTGCAAGATGAAGCGTTTTGGGGAGGGATGGTGGGAAATGTTGCACATCAGTGGGAATGTTAATTAATGAATTAATGTTAACTACTGTTAGTTAATTCCACTGAACTGTACACTTGAGAATGGTTTAGAAGGTGCCCTTTGTTATGTGTATTCACCACAATTAAAACCTTTAAACAATGACAGGAAATAGTGATTTGGTTTAATCGTTTAAAAAAAGGTATCAAGAAACAAGTAACTCTCTCTGTGAAGACAGACGGAAACAGAGGCACTCTGCTCACATGATGTGATGCCTTAAAAGACTTTCAAACAGAGTAACCTGTACCAGAGCGGGCCTTAAGCCCCGGGATGGGGTAGACACGGCAGAACTGGCATGAGGTAATGAGTCAGGCTGGGACCCGGGACCCTTTGCTGCAGGGCTGGCACCTGGACAAACGTCTCCTCCAGCAACAAAACACAAAGAAACTAGAAAGGACTAAAAGCAGCTGCGTGCATGAGCAGCTGGGGCAAATTCTGGACAAGATACACAGATCAGAACCCCAACTGACACTTCTGAAGAGTCGGAAGCAAAGCAGGGCACTCTGCCCCCGCACTCAGCACCGCCAAAGAGGTGGGCAGACCACTGAAGCCACCCCTCCAGGAGAAGCCCTGGACCCCTGGGGCTGCCCGGCATGCCTCCAGGAGCGAGCGGGAGCGCCTGATGCTGGTTTGCGCTCCCTCCTCGGCCACAGAAACCTCAATAAAGCCTTGCCCGAATTTCTTGCTGGCCTCCCATCAATTTTCATTGATTAAGAGAAGGTCAAGAACCCTGGTGAATATCAGAAATAGAAGCTGTAGTGTATCAACACAACAAGGGTTATGCAGTCACAAAAATTATACTTCAAGACTGCACATATCATGGAGAAAGGCTGCTGACATGATGTTGAGAAAATAGCAAAATATAAAACCGAAAGGTAAATCTGAGGTGTCCAATCACGTGTGCCTTTAGACAGGGACGCCAATGGAAAAGGCAAAATGAAATTAGTTCCTGTGTCAGGGTAGTTTTTTTTTTTTCTACTTTAAAATGCATCTTTAAAATTGTTATGGTAAGTGTATACAAAACATAAAATAATAAGTGAGAGTAGAATAAAACAATATCCAAGGTTCTCCCTCTCAGAAAAAGGAAATACTCCGAAAGATACAAGAGCACCATTCCTTCGAGAAGAAACACGTTTATTTCAGTCTCAGCTACGCAGAACAAGTGGAAACGGCTAAGGAGGAGAGATACTGTTTGGACCCACGGCAAAGGTTGCTCCAGGTCTGCCAGCCAGAGGTCACCACGCTCTGCAGTGCTCTGGTTACATTCCCCCCGTGACCCTGGCCCTGGAGATCTCCGTGTTTACGACTTTTCCTAAAAAGCTCTAAGTGTGTGGACAGAGCCTATTTCTGAGTCCACAGCATGCCTCCCACAGCGCTGGTCACTTCTGAAGTCTCTTGCCAGATGAATCTAATTACATACAGGGGAATGGTGGGGGAGGGAGGGAAGGACTGGGAGTTGGGGATTAGCAAATGGAGTATATATAGAATGGGTAAACAAGGTCCTACTGTACATCACAGGGAACTATATTCATATCCTACAATAAACCATAATGGAAAAGAATCTGCAAAAGAACAGAGGGGTGTGTGTGTGTGTGTGTGCGTGCGTGTGTGTATAACCGAGTCACATTGCTGTGTAGCAGAAACTCACACAACATTAAAAATCAACTATACTTCAATAAGATTTTTTTCAAAGGGTAGACCGACTACCTGCTGTTCCTTTTTACCAATTACTGTGTCAAATAATGCCGCAGTGTGGGCTCCACGTCTCAGAGACAAGCACGAGAAAGCAGGCGTACACAAGGTCACAGGTGCTGCCGGCGTCAACAAGTCCAAGGCCCAAGTTGCATGTCTGGCAGGTGTTGTTATACCAAGACGTGTATAAACCAGAGAAGCAGAACTCCTCTTAGCGTGGCTCAACTTTGATTCTGTGTCTCACTGGACTGTGGGTCGATCATGTCCCTGGAAGCCAAATGTGTACAGACAAGAGAAGCCTGCGGGAGCTGCCAGCTCTGGGCTCCGGTATCAGGTCCCAGACCCTGGGGTCTTAAAGCACCTCTCTGCACCCCCAAGGGAGGGCCATCCAGGCTTGCCATTGGCAGTAAGGCCCTCTTTTTCTATCTAGGGGCTTCCCTGGTGGCTCAGAGGTTAAAGCGTCTGGCTGCAATGCAGGAAACCTGGGTTCAATCCCTGGGTTGGGAAGATCCCCTGGAGAAGGAAATGGCAGCCCACTCCAGTATTCTTGCCTGGAGAATCTCATGGACAGAGGAGCCTGGTGGGCTACAGTCCACAGGGTCGCAAAGAGTCGGACACGACTGAGCGACTTTCTTTCACTTACTTTTCTATCTAGATGGGGACCTGGTGGGAAGTTTTCTATCCATTTCCTGGTGATGGGGGAATAAACACAGCGTCTGTACATTTCTGAAGATGAAGGGAAAATCCATCCTTACGAATGCCCTGTGTTCCCCAGGAGTGGCTGGAGAAACAGCCCTGCAGTTCCAAACACACAGACGATTATAAACACCCACAGGAACACCCTGTCCACCACCATGGCCACGTACTTCCAGTCATCCTCTACCTGAAAGACAAAACATCAAGCATCTGTAAAAACTGAAAATCATAGGAGATAAGCTGCCTCCTTTGCACAGAAGATTCACTCACAATTTTTAAAGCAAATATCCCTGAGATTCTGGTTAACCCGTGTCTCCTCTGTAGTATACACAGAGAACAACCATTTGTCTGCAGACGGAGGGTGCGCCATCAGTCCTGGGGCAGAAGGCTGCAGAGTTAGCAGGCTCTTGCAGGGCACACAGGGCTTCTCCTGACTGCAAGTGTGTGTGTGTGTGTGTGTGTGTGTGTGTGTTAGGTCGCTCAGTCAAGTCTGACTCTTTGCGACCCCGTGGACTGTAGCCTGCCAGCCTCCTCTGTCTGTGGGATTTTCCAGGCAAGAACATCGGAGTGGGTTGCCATTCCCTTCTCCAGCCTGGCTGCAAGTAGCTGCTCAGATTGCTCCATTCTTGCATTAACTGAGAAAAAAGCACGACCTGAGATTTAACCAAAGTTGAGATTTAATTTATTTTAAATTGGAGGAAAATTGCTTAACAATATTATGTTGGTTTCTGGCATCCAGCAACTCGAATCAGTCATAATTCTATAAACGTAAGGCTCTCCCTCTTGAGCCTCCCTCCCCTCCCCTCAAGAGTTCTGTTCTATTTGGTGGATTTTCTGAGGACTTCAAGCCTGGGAGGCAGCCTCTGAGATCACTCTGAGGGACTGCCTTGAAGAGGTAAGGGAGGAGCCAGGATAATAAGATTTTGCAACAAAGATCAGGTAGTCAGAATATCAGAAGATGATATTGCAGAACATTCTGTTGCATTTGACTGCCACAGTCATCCTTTGATGTTTCAACTGCCTAATTTTTGTTGCAAAACCTCCTATATATCCTGGCTCCTCCCTACCCAATCTCTTGGGATAAACCATAATGGAAAAGAATACTTGAAAAGAATGTATATATCTGTTTAACTGAGTCACTTTGCTGTACAGCAGAAGCTAGCACAGCATTGTAAATCAGCTATCCTTCAATTGTTTTTTAAGTTTTTAAAAAGATTACTGTTAATTAAGGAAAGCCAGACATCTCAAGTTAATGAATTTGCTGCTTTTCTATAGGTGGGAAGAGGCAAGAGTCTGGGCTTTGGGAAATCATTCCTTGGATGTGCACCTTAACTGTCTGGGGCCAGTATCCATCCACTTTCTCCATCCTGAGGCCCCTCAGGGTGCACAGCTGGGGGTGACGGCAGTGACTGATGGCTTGACGGCTGCAGCATCCATTGTTAACCGATAGAGTGGGCATTTTTCACCCACTCTTGTCATGAGCACCATGGAACCCCTGACCCTGCGGCAAGTCCAGGAACTGGGTTTGAGGCAACAGAGGGTGGGGGATAAGCCCTGCAGGATGATGGTCCCCCATCAGGAGCCAGCAGCCCTCTAGACCCTGGCATCACTCTAGTGTGGAGAGTTCCTTACACCTCTCCTGCCCTTCCTGTTCCCAACCTCCAAGACCCCTACCGGGTGGTGCTGAAGTCCAAGCAACTGTCCCTAGGTTTGAAGAAGGTGTCCTCACAGAAGGGAGTCCCAGGCTCACCTGCTGCTGATACAAATCCCCCTCCACCTGTGTGACACGCACTCACTGTCCTCCCTGGCACCAGTGGGCAGACTTCAGGTCTGCGATGTCCTTTCGTTAGGAGATATGGATGCTGGCAGCTGCCATCAGGTCAGACCCAGACCCCTGGCATGAGTTTCTAGAGGCACCTAGCTAGTCATCGTGATGGGATGGAAAGTTGGCGTACATTTCTTGAGCTCTCTCTCTGGAGGATGGGGAGGCCTGTCCTGCTATAGTTAGGCCCTGGGCAGCAGGACCCGACTGAGTTGATGCTAAAAATATCCCGGAAGCTCATTCAACCAGCACCTGCATCCCTGTCAGGCCTAGTGAGTGTGATTGGAGCTGCAGCGTTCCGTCCTGTCCCTCGGCTGGCTCTTCCCGCTCCCATCCTTTCTTAAGCAGGGGCTCTCAGTCTAACTAAACCAAGACTGCCCTGAGTGTTTCTTTTAACCAGATTGCACTTCAGTTGACATTGCTGAGGCAAAGATTTGCTCTGGGGCTATCCCTTACTCCATCCCTTCACCAGGGCAGTTCACCCGTAACTGCAGCCTCACAGAGCTGGACCGCAGGGCACCCACTCTCCGACTGTCTTGCAAGCAGAACTCACACTGGAGCTCTGACTAGGGTTCTGCACAGGGCGCCTAGGACTGCTGCGGGCGGACAGGCTAGAGGACCCATGCATTTACCTCCTTTGTTTCATTTTGGTTCTTCATGTTTTCCGCTATGAAATGAACACTATCGATGACGTTTCGACTTCAGGTGAGAGCTCCGAATTTTCGGCCACCCACTGTAAAGGCTGATGACTTAATCTTCTCTTGCTGGTGGCAGGCTCACCGGATCTATGACAGTGGCAGCATTCTTTAAGAAGTCTGGGCTCTTTGTGGTACTCAAACTTGACTTTGGCAGGCCTACTGGAGACTCCTTTGGGGTTTCTATCAGCTCCTGTCTCCTTCATCTTGTCCAGAGGCCTCTTCATCATCAGCATCTGGGGTAACAGCCGGAGGAAGACCGCCTTCACCCACGCGGGCATGTTGTGAGTGGTCGGGGTGCGATAGTGGATGTTCAGCACAAACACCGTCACCACGATGGACAGGGTGACGAAGATCATGGTGAAGAGCAGGTATTCGCCCACCAGGGGGATCACGAGAGACGTGGACGGGATGGTTTCTGTGATCACCAGCAAAAACACAGTCAGAGAGAGCAGCACTGAAATGCAAAGCGTCACCTTCTCGCCACAGTCAGAAGGGAGGTAGAAGACCAACACAGTGAGGAATGAAATAAAGAGGCAGGGAATGATCAGATTGATGGTGTAAAACATCGGGAGCCTCCTGATGTAGAAGGAGTAGGTGATGTCTGTGTATATCTCTTCACAACAGTTGTACTTGATGTCATGCTTGTAGCCAGAAGCGTCGACAATTTCCCACTCACTGTTCTCCCAAAACTCATTCATGTCCACTTTAGAGCCAATGATTAGAAGGTCAATTTCAGCTTTGTCGTAAGTCCAGGAACCAACTCGCCACAGTCAGAAGGGAGGTAGAAGACCAACACAGTGAGGAATGAAATAAAGAGGCAGGGAATGATCAGATTGATGGTGTAAAACATCGGGAGCCTCCTGATGTAGAAGGAGTAGGTGATGTCTGTGTATATCTCTTCACAACAGTTGTACTTGATGTCATGCTTGTAGCCAGAAGCGTCGACAATTTCCCACTCACTGTTCTCCCAAAACTCATTCATGTCCACTTTAGAGCCAATGATTAGAAGGTCAATTTCAGCTTTGTCGTAAGTCCAGGAACCAAATTTCAGGGAACAATTTTGATGGTCAAAAGGGAAAAAAGTGATGTCCATAGGACAGGAACTCTTAAAAATCGCTGGTGGAGTCCAGGTTATCATGCCATCGTATTTAAGAAGAGCTTTTGTCTTGCCTTCGACTTGGAAGTCGCCAACTGCACTGCAAAGTAAATCAGACATAGTTAGTGACTCCCCCGTGCTTCGGGTCCGCCTGCACCAAAGGCAGCTTTGGAAAAAGACTGGCTGTCGGGTGCGCATACTTGTTGTAGAGAACGATGTCGGGCTTCCAGATCATCTCAGCAGGAACACGGAGAGTCTCAATGCCGTCATATTCTGTGGGGTCCCAACGCAGTTTATAATCATTCCAGATCTGAAGGAAATAGGAGTCAGTTTTAAAAATTGTTCATTTTCTTCTAATGTTAATTCTGTATTGGCTCAACAGTTTTTTGAAAAGGTTTTTATTTGAAGAGTACATGGTTTAATCAGTCATTCCATCCTATTCTTCCTTTTGCTCTTAATCTTTCATGCAGATTTTGCAATAAACCTATCATCATACTATCTTCTACTATTAGAAGTGAATTGTTACTACAGCTTGAACATAGTCCTTGGAATGTGGAAATGTATAATGCAGGAGACCCTGGTTCAATTCCTGAGTTGGGAAGGTCTGCTAGGAGAAGGGATAGGCTACCCACTCCAGTATTCTTGGGCTTCCCTGGTGGCTCAGCTGGTAAAGAATCCACTTGCAATGCGGGAGACCTGGGTTTGATTCCTGAGTTGGAAAGATCTGCTGGAGAAGGGAAAGGCTACCCAGTCCAGTATTCTGGCCTGGAGAATTCCATGGACTATCCATGGGGTCGCAAAGAGTTGGACATGACTGAGCGACTTTCACTTTACTTGGTTTCTACCAAAAGCTGGGAGATTAAACTCAAGAGGAACAAGGTGGTTGAGCTGATTGCGGCAAAAATAGGTTATCCACTAGATATTAGATATATATCTATTGATTATTGATTAGCTGGTCAAGTTTATAGACTCAGTTTCCACATTCCATAGACTATGTTCAATCTCTAGTAGCAATCCATCTCTAATAATAAAAATATAGTAGGGTGGTAGGTTTATTACAAAATCTGCATAAAAGATTAAGAGCAAAAGGAAGAATAAGATGGCATGACTGATTAAACCAAATAGTGGGAATCTAAGCCACAGCAGAATCAAAGAGCAGGTAAGCATCTGGCTCTGGAGCTCAAGATACAAACAAAAATAGGAGAGCTGAGAGCGGAAATCTTCAAAGGACAGAGTCAGTGAGGACTTTATCACTGGTTCTGCACCTGAAGCTTGCAGCCAGGCAGCTGTTGCCAGACTGAACTCTGGGCTCTGGAGACAGATAGCATTTTATACTCTGTCATAAACTGGAGATGGGAAGAGGGAGCGCTGGTGCATTTTATCTGCTGGACATTATTAAACTGGCATGTCAGTGACACAGTTCCCAGAGAAGAGTAAATGACATAGACACATACGTGACGTAGCCACAAGTTGGTTTCCATGATCTGGTTTACTTCATCCTGGGAAGAGGAAACAATGCTTTTTTTAGCCTCAAATGTACCTGCTAAGAGAAGTGAATCTTAGAGCAAAAATCACAGCTAAAAGGAGCTGAGCTGAGTTCATGCTAATGGAGGAAAACAAAAAAGACTGAACAGGCAACTTATAAAAATCAACCAAAAATACAATACTTCCACACTGGTCCCCACTCTGCTGACTTCGAAAGGAAATGTGGCTTTACTACTGTCTTTCAGATCTGACCGAAGCTTCACTTTTTCTGTGAAGGCTTTCTGACCTCTGCAGCCCACAAAGCCTTCTGATCTCATGAAAGAAAAGAAGGGAGAGAACGGAGAGTGGGAGGCGGGAGGGGACATCCAGCAGATGGTGGAGGGCATCATGGTTTTTGTGATCTTCCCTAGCTGTGCCCCAGCACCCTCTAGGCTCTCAGTCCTGAGTCCAGCCCCTCCTCAAGGCGTCAGCTCAGCTCACCACGGAGCCTTCCAGCTGGATCCTGCAACTCCCCACAACACATCTCTCACTCCCGCCCAAGCCACTGCAGATTGCTTCACTCATTCATTAACAAATATTCATTGGGTACCTACTATGTGCTCTATAAATGCTGGGGTTACGGAAATCACCAGGATTGGAAAATACCCCTACCTATGTGTGTCTAATGGAGAAGGGAATGGCAACCCACTCCAGTATTCTTGCCCGGGAAATCCCATGGCCAGAGGGACCTGGTGGGCTACCGTCCATGCAAAGTGTCGGACACGACTAAGGACCAACACACACACGTGTGTATCTAAGCTGTTAGCTGAGGCGACAGAAAATCAAAAATAGATACATGATACAATGTAAGATGCTTCCCTGGTGGCTCAGATGGTAAAGAATCTGCCTGCAATGCAAGAGAGCCATGTTCGATCCCTGAGTTGGAAAGATCCCCTGGAGAAGGGAATGGCAACCCACTCAGTGTTCTTGTCTGGAGAATCCCCATGGACAGAGGAGCCTGGCGGGCTACAGTCCATGGGGTCACAAACATTCAGACACAACTGAGCAACACAGACACACATAATGTAAGACAGTGATAAGTCTTGTGGGAAAAAATAAAGAGGGATTGAGTGGTGTGTGTATGTGTGTGTGTGCACACGTGCTTACGCATTTCTTTTAGACAGGGTGAAGCAGGAAGGCTTCTCGGAGGAGATGGTTTAAGTAAGTACCTAAATGACCTGCAGACAGTCATGGAGCTCTCTGGAAGAAATGCATTCCAGGCTGACATCCCAAATATAATGTGCTCCTAAGTGGCTGCCACCTCCCAGTGGAGTAGATACTGAAGACACATCCAGAACCTTCAGCAGCCTCACAGAGTAATGCTAGGAGGCTGTTGATGGCCACTAGTGCAGCAGTGGGCTCCCAACACCTACAAACGTTTCTGCCCAGACACATGAGCACCTTCCAGAGAGAACAGCTCACAGCTCAGGGAGCTGTAGCCATATTGGACCCCAGCCCACTGGGGTTTGCTGAGCTGCTCTGTGGTTCTCCACGCCCCTCAAAAAGTGCTCCCTGGAGACCTCATCAGCTTCCTCCTCCGAAGAGGTTTGTGTCAAGTCACGGTAAGCCCCAAGGTTTTCAAAAGAGTTTCCTTAACGGCTTTCTATTGGTCAGAGCAGGCAAAGAAATGGACTATGCTTGTCCATGACTTTACAGTTACCCAAGTCTAAGGACAATGCCTTCTGGTCGTAGGAGGGTCACCTTGTGACCTGCAGATTTCAGCAGGGCCTTGTCAATAAATCCATCGACTGTCGTTGGGAGTGGACTAGCTCTGCAGCCCAGGAAGCTCTCAGAGGTAACAGTTATAAACATCTTCCAAAGACTCTTCCTCTCTGTCCACTAATATACTGTTCAGAGAACCAGAGCACACCGTGAGCTAGAATGCTGTGTTCAGAGGATTAAAATCAGCTGGCAATAGCATCCAGTATCCCTTCTCCCCATCTGTACTTCCACAGCCTGGCGGAGCTCCAGGTGGTGTGGACCTGTTTCATGGAGGGTAGACATCCCAAGATGTCAGCCAAATTTATGGATGAGGACATGGTCAGGAAATCTCATTCTCCATCCAGTGTCAGACCACACCAACAGCCGTAGGAACTGCTGTCAGACAGTGCAGGCGAAGGAGGCCTGAGACCCCACAAGGCCACCCCACATTCTTGGAACCATCACCCTGTGTCTGTCTCTTGGGAAAATAAGTGAGTTGACACCTTGATTGAATTAAAGGATTGGAATTACAGTTTTAAGTGGACTCGATTCTGAAGCAGCAGCAACAGGTTCAGAGGCTGAGATCAGAAAGGCCAGGTAGCCTACGTTTTGAAAGCCTTCCAGTTTGTCATTTCAGGTATGCCAGGCCACCAAAAACACAGGCCAGGAGTTCTGTCCTGGCTCCATGAGGCGGGCAGTAGAAAAACTCCTACTCTGAAGATCCTTCAGTCAGTAAACTTTGTGGCCAAGGTCATTCTATGCAGCAGCAAACACCCTTCTGTGTAGAGCTTTCTGGTGCTCTAAGGCCAAGTATGAGTCTCAAACAGCAGCAGATGGCCTAGAATCTTCTAGAAGGGAGTTGGTAAATTGCACGCCTGGGCTTTATTGCATCACAGTCACCCCCAGGCCTCACCATGACTCAGTGGCAACCGTACATATGGCCCACAGGGACTTCCGGTGCTCCGCATGAGAACAGGTAGCCTCCAAAACGCTAATTAGGACTGTGATAGCAATATTGGACAAAGTAACTCAGAGGAAAAAAATTTCTAAAGACAAAGAGGGGCATTAAGTAATAACAGAAGATTTAATACTATAGGAAGACATACTGATCCTAACTGTATGCACCAAAAACAGAATTATATGAAACAGAAACTGACAGAGCTGAAAGAAGAAATGGATAAATCCCCAGTTACAGTTAATTCCCGAGCAACCAATAGAATTACTTGACAGAAATCAGCAAAAATAGGGAAAATTTGAACAACAGGATCTAAGCAATGTATACAGACATGCCACTCAAAAACAGCAGAACATACCCTTTTTCAAGCATGAATGGAACATTAACCAAGATAGATCATATCCTCATCATGAGCCATCAAACAGACCTCAAAAATTTTAAAAAGTTGGAATCGTAGTGTGGAATCAATAGTATGGAATCTTAACGTAATGGAATCAAACTAGAAATCAATAACAAAAAGACAACTGGAAAGTCTCTAAATCCATGGAAATTAAATTTCTAAATAATCCATGAGTCAAAAAGAAGGTCTCAAAGGGAAGCTTTTAAAATACATAAAACTGAGTGGGAACAAAACCATAAGACATCAAAATATGAGGGACACTGTCAGTAATGCCTAACGCGGCTCCCGGCACAGACCCGGGATGAAGGAGTGGACACAGATAAAAACATTTCTGAGAATAAAATTTGCAGCTAAATGCTTACATTAGGAATGAGAAAGTGGGAAGTTGGGGTTAGCAGAAGTAATTTATTAAATATAGAATGAATAAACAACAGGTTCTACTGTATAGCACAATATCCTATGATAAACCATAGTGGAAAAGATTATTTTTAAAAAAATGTATGTATATTATATATATCTAACTGAATCCCTTTGCTGTACAACAGAAATTAATACAACATTGTAACATTTATTAAAGGAATAAGCAGAGGCTTCCCTGATGGCTCAGGGGTAAAGAATCCACTTGCCAGTGCAGGAGACACTGGTTTGATCCCTGATCAGGGAAGATCCCACAAGCTGTGGAGCAACTAAGCCACAACTACCTAGTCTGTGCTCCAGAGCCCGTGAGCCACAGCTGCTGAAGCTGACTCTCTCTAGAGCCCACGCTCTGCAACGAGAAACCACGCCCTGAGAAGCCCTCGCACCATAGCTAGAGTAGCCCCTGCTAGCCGCATCTAGAGAAGAGCTCGAGCAGCAGTGAAGCCTAAGTGAATGTGTATTTAGCACAGCCCAAAATAATAAGTGCATACAATTATTTTTTGAAAAGGAACCAATGGACTCAATGCTACTTTAAAAAAATAAAAATAAGTGGTCCCATCTAGGTGGGAGAAAACATCTGGCTCATTTTTTAAAAATCAGTGTTTGCCAGCGTATACACACTTCCAGCCTGGGCCAGAAGCCAGAGGAGGGGGCCAGGGTCAGCCCGGCCCCCTGGGAAGGAAGCAAGGGCTGGAGAAACACGGTGGGTGGGCCCAAGTCTTCAGATCCTTATCCGAGCGCTTCCTCCTAGGCACGCCTGGAGCCACCACCGTTTCTCCCAAGCAAAGCTGAGCAGAAGGAGGGCTGCTCTGTCTGGGGTTGCCCCCTCACCCCCGTCCATGTGCCGTCTGTCTGTACACCACCATCTCACAGATGCTCCGCGTGCCCCTCAGGAGCCTGCCTATTCCTAGAATCTGGTCCATGTCCAGAGCCTCGGGCCAGCCTGCCCCTGCCACGCCTTGGAGTCCAGAACCCGCCCCGTACTGGGGCACCAAGTCCCACACCTCCTCTGCCAGCACCTAGGTGCCAAGATTGTTCAAAACAAAGAACTCTCGTTCTCCCTGCCCTTGAATAGGGTACCAATTAATTTAAATGAAGACCTCCAAACAGCCATCTGCTTCTCAGGACTTGATGGAACTCTGTATAAAAGAAAGTGAACTTTTTCTTTATTCTGTAACAGAGGAGACTTAGAGCAATTCATCTGTCGAGTAAAACAGGCATGAGTGTTGGCGTTAAATAGTCTTGACTGAACTGCAGTCCTGCCGTCTGTAGTCATGTGTCACTGGGAACGTGGCTGACCTGAGCTGCTCTCTCCCCAGCTATAAGACACAAAGGACAGCCACGAAGTGTCGGCATAATAGGTACACGACAAAGCCAATGCTTTTGTATTCCCCCTTCAGCTGCCCCCCTTCGCCTCTTGGCTTTATAAACTGGTTCTGAGAGCATTCCCAGAAATATACTACCTCAACAGAAATAGATATATCACTTTGCCAACAAAGGTCCTTCTACTCAAAGCTATGGTTCTTCCAGTAGTCATGTATGGATGTGAGAGTTGGACCATAAAGAAAGCTGAGTGCCGAAGAGTTGATGATTTTGAACTGTGGTGTTGGAAAAGACTCTTGAGAGTCCCTTGGACTGCAAGGAGATCCAACCAGTCCATCCTAAAAGAAATCACTCCTGACTATTCATTGGAAGGACTGGTGCTAAAGCTGAAACTCCAATACTCTGGCCACCTGTTGCGAAGAACTGACTCATTTGAAAAGACCCTGATGCTGGGAAAGATTAAAAGCAGGAGGAGAAGGGGACGACAGAGGATGGGATAGTTGGATGGCATTACTCAACGGACATGAGTCTGAGTAGACTCCGGGAGTTGGTGATGGACAGGGAGGCCTGGCCTGCTGCAGTCCATGGGGTCACAAAGAGTCGGACATGACTGAGTAACTGAACTGAACAGAAATAATGACAGCATTCTCGGGGGAGTGGATCCTTTGCAATGGGCCAGCTTTGAAGGGCCTGTACTTTGTAGATTCTTGTTTGTTCCTAATTTTTTTTTGTAAGTTTTTGCTTTTTTTTTTTTTTTGCTGAGACACATGGCTTGTGGGATCTTAGTTTCCCGAACTGAGATCAAACCTGGGTCCTTGTAGTCCAACATGGAGTACTGCCCACTGGATTGCCAGAGAATTCCTTTAAATCCTTTTATTTACCCCCGTGCAGAGAGTGGGAATTGCTCAGACCCCTCAGAGTTGGAGCCCCTTGAGGCCACGTGGTACATGGTGACCCCCTCGCACTTACCACATCGGCTAGCTGCGTGATGGCCACTTCAAAATACACGGTGATCGGGTCAGAAACGTTCTCCACGGGCCTGATGAACTGGTTATAATGAGCAAACAGCTTGTGAAAAGCCTCTCCTCTGATGCGCAGCCTGTACAGCCTTTGGGCCAAACAGAGGGAGGAGTTAGAGAAGCAGAGAGTGTGCCCACGGGGAGGTTCCAGGGCTTTCCCTCCCCAGGAGGTGGGCATGGGCATCAACGTCCCCCAGGACCACGTCACCTGGCCCTCTTGGCCGGGCTCCTTGCCTTTGTCATGGAGATGACAAGATTAGGGCCTGCACCTCAGGACTGGTGAGAGGATAAACAAAGTGATGCTGGGAAGAGTGCTTCCAAGTGGCTGGTCGGCTCCATCACTGAACAGAACTCACCGGCTCACTGATCTAGTAATTACAGTCCCGAACTTCCCCCGTGGTCCACTGTACCGGTAAGACTCTTTCTGCCAATGCAGGGGACGTGGGTTCGATCCCTGGTCCGGGAAGATCCCGCATGCCGCGAGGTAACCAAGCCTGTGCACCACAGCTACTGAAGCCTGTGTGCCCTAGAGTCTGTGCTCCGCACCAGGAGAAGCCTCTGAGAAGCCGCACAGTTAGAGCAAGCCCACGCACAGCAGTGAGGACCCAGCACAGCCGAAAATTAATTCATGAATTAAATTTAAAAAAAAAAAAGTCCTGCCCTTTCTTGACAAAGGACTGATCTGACTGGCCTTTGTTTCTACACCCAGAAGGGTATGTAGCTGGGGCAACTTCATCAAACAAACTCAAATAGCTTAAGTTTATTAAGGTTTTATCAAGGTCTTAAGTTTATTAAGGTCTTAAGCCCTCCTCCTTTTAAAAATCAACTTTCAACTTCAATTATCTTGGAGATGTGTAAGAGTGCAAAGTTTCTAAGGAAAATTTTGCTGGAAATATTTTTTAAAGAACCCCCAAAGTTCTTAAGCAATAGCTCTTTCAGTCATTCAGTTTCAGACAATAACATAATCATATTTCTTTGTATTTTCCCAAGAATGCATTAAATGTAGGTTACTTGCCTTCATTTGACACAATTCATCTCATTAATACCCTTTTCCTATTTTTCCTCATAGAAGTCAAATTTATACCTGAAATATTAAGCTATAAATTTCCCAAAGGGATTTACACCCTGAAAGAAAAAAAAATTTAAGGAGTTGCATAACTTACCAGGCAAAAACAAATGAAATGGTAGCTGTTATACGGCTAAATAAAAACTGTTCTTTGTCAAATGCATTTGGAAACATGGAAACATTGAGATTTCAGCAGGAAATAATTTTTTCTTGAATGTTTTATTTTGTCTTGGGGTATAACCAATTAACAATGCTGTGATGGTTTCAGGTGAACAGCGAAGGGATTCAGCCATCCATATACATGTATCCATTCTCCCCCAAACAACTCTCCCATCAGGCTGCCACATAACACTGAGCAGAGCTCCATGTGCTATACAGCAGATCTTTGTTGGTTATCGATTTTAAATATAGCTGTGTGTACATGTCCATCTCAAACTCCCTAACTCCCCCTTCCTCTAGGCAACCATAAGTTTGTTCTCTAAGTCTGTTGAGACAGGAAAGAACAATTTTAGACATAAACCATCATTGCCTGCCATCTTTATTAATAATGATAAAGATATTTCTCCATAAAACAGGTAATACAAAAATCCTCCTATTCCCTATTTTCCTCCTTTAGGATCTTACTTTTCTTCTGAGACATTTCAGATGAACCCTCCATGAGTCTTGACAAGCAAATCCCTGTAAAGCCAACCACACATGGAGGTGTGGCTTTGCGGACATGGACAGAGGACCAGCTGTCTAAAATGTATGCCCTTCCTCTTGAGACATACCCCAGGACAGGAGTATAACATATTTCCCAAAACAAAGGCAATTACCTACAAAACGAAAGGCTTCGTAGACTGAGGAATAGTGTCAGCTATTAAACCACAGTTCTGAAAAAACATATAAATACAGAAAAAGAAATTGAATACATCCATGCCAAAGACAGACAGGGAACTGTACCATTATTACTGTTGTGTATTCTCACTGGGAAAATAAACTATGGTTTACAAAGTTTTCTTGTCCTCCCCCTCCCATTCCCCTCAATCTCATTTTAATGTTAAGTCAACCAATTAAAAATGAATAGGTTAATTAACAGCTGTTTGAGGAGTAACTCCTGTACAAACACTCTCCATATTTATCCATAGAGTATCCCATCTCTGCTCAGTGGCGCACAAATAGAAGTGTATATACACACAGCTAAAAAGGGAATACGAGAAAAAGCAGAAATAAAACCTACCTTTAAAGCACAGTGCAAATACACACCACCAACCACACAGCGCAAAGCATAGGACTCCCTGACTCCCACGGGGCAGCATGATTAAAACACTCTGATTTCTTGTCCCAGTCAAAGGATTACGGAAAACAAAGAGCTCTCAGCCAGCCACTCACACTGGACTTTAAATAACCAGAGTCCGCTGCAGTCTAAGTGTCTTCCGTGCAATGAAAACCTTCACAAATATAACACGATTGTTCCCAATATCAGAGGCTGAAGCCAACCAGAAGGGCAAACCCAAAGGACTCAGTCTGATAACAGATGAGTCATCTCCTCTCCTGACACTCTAGACTGCTTCTGGTGCAGGAGCAAAGAGGAGGAGAAGCGGGAGGGGCGGCTGGGCAGACAGCCCCGAGGAGGGATGGAAAACTCTGTCATGGTTAGTGCATCTTTGCCGAGTATCTTTTCCCAGCCACGGTCCTGAGGGCAGCGAACACCTTTCCTGAGCTGCAGCTGTAGGTAAAGTGCCTGCCAGGTCCCAATGCGTGTATTGTGATTCACTGAGTTCTCTAGCCCATCCAGGCTTAAACTTGTTACCAGAAAACGTTCTAAAATAGGAGTCCCTGTGGCTCTGGGAGAACAGAATTAATTTGGTTTTGTCTGACTTCTAGTGCCGGGTCCTTCTGAGCTCAGAGATCGTCCTACAGGAACTAGAGATCAGCCTCCTGAGAACGAGACGAATGAATACTGAACACAGGATGCCAACTGGACTGTTCTATGTTTATTTAGACATCCTTGTCACCAGCTTATTTTCTTATCATTCGCGTCTTTCCTCTGTAAGTTGTGTCAATAACTTTCTGATGATTATGCTTTCTGGCCAGATTTTGGTGTTGCTTAAGGGTGAGTTAGCAGTAAAATGAGAAGACAACCTACAGAATGGAGGAATTTATTGGCAAATCAAATAAGGGGTTCCTATCCAAAATATGTAAGGAACTCATAAAACTCAAGAGCAAATGAATAAATCCCAGTTGAGAAATGGTCAAAGGACCTGAATAGACATTTTTCCAAAGAAGACACAGATGGCCAATGGGTATATGAAAAGGAGCTCAAGCTCACTAATCATCAGGAAATGTGAATCTAACCACCAACATGTGTCACCTCCTACCTACCAAGATGATGTTGTAAGAAGACAAGAGATAACAAGTGTTAGTGGAGAAAGAGGGATCTCTAGACAGTGTTTGGAATGTAAATTGGTGCAGCCACTCTGGAAAACAGTAGAAAGATTCCTCAAAAATTAAACCTAGGACTACCATACGATCTAGCAATCTCACCTCTGGGAATATATCCAAAGGAAATGAAAGCAGTTTCTCAGCAATATCTGAACTCCCATGATCGTTGCGGCATTATTATTCACAAGATATGGAGACAACCTGAGGTCCCGCGATGGATGGATGAATGAATTAAGTTGTGATACACGCATATGTTTGTATATAACAGAATATTATTCAGCCATGCAAAAGAAGGAAATCCGTTTGCAACAACATGGATGAACCTGGAGACATTAAGCTCAGTGAAGTAAGCCAGAGGCAGACAAATACTGTATGATTTCATGTGCATGTGGAATCTAAAAAATTCCAGACTCACAGAAGCAGAGCGTAGAATGGCATGTTGGTAGGAAGTGGGATAGGGGTGATGACGTGCTGTTGGTCGAAGGGCAGAACCTTACAGTCACAGATGGATGAGTGCTGGTGATCTAATTTATAGCACGGTGACTACAGTTACCATATCTCTGAAATTTGAGAAGAAAACAGATCTCAAGTGTTCTTACCACCCCCTCAGCACAAATGGATCCTGATGATGTGAATGATGCGTTAGCCTAACCGTACCGTGGTGCTCATTTCACAATATAACATGTGTCAAATCGTCACTTTGAACACCTGAAGTATACACACTTTCTATTGGTCAATTACACCTCGCTAAAGCTGAGGAAAAAGAAAAGGAGTAAGACCGAAGATGACGGCCCAGGGTCCTCCCATCCAAGCATTCCATGACGTTATCACGGCCACTACACTCGGCACCTGTGCAGACCTTAGACTAACGGTTTCCCTCTCGATTACACTGGCCTTGGGTCTCCAGCAAGAACGGTCGTTTATTTAGCACCAGACTTAGACCAGGTGCTGGGCTGGGGGCCCCAGATATGTCTCTTTAAGATGTTAATCAGTCGCCTTGAAGCACGGGGGCTTTTGTCCTTGGCCAAAATGTCCTGAGGGGTTTGCAGAAAGAGTATCTGGACAACACTCTACCGTGATGGATGAAAAGCCATCACATACCCCAAAACGGGGCCATGCCTCTCTAGCTTTTAGGGTAAAACCCAAACCAGGTTGGTTGTTTTCAAAGCACCAGCAACACTCTCTACCGTGTCTATTTCTCAAGCTTTGATGGATTTGTCCTTCATACTTCCTAACAGATACACTCTGCAGTCTCGCAGGAAAGCTGATATCTCATGTCTTCTGTTTTTCCCAGCCATCCTTCTATGTAGCCATCCCCTGTCAGCTCAAAGAGCCCCTCTAGAGGAAGGATTCTGACGAGACTCATCCAGAATCAGCCTTTCTTTCTTCCAGGAGCATGCAGATGTCTGTCCCTGGTGCTAAGCTGCAGAGAGGGGGATGGGGGGACTTTGTGGGTGGGAGGCGGTCACAGACGGACCTCACTAGAGGTGAAGGAGGCAGAGGAAAGAACATGGACTTTAGAGTCAGACTGGTTTGGATTCTGGCCCCAGTACTTAGCATCCCCTGAGACCTGCCATTATCAGAAAGATGTGATTAAATTTGGCAGCATAAATCCTTTAATCTCTATCCAATTTTTCATGGAATTTTTACTCATTCTCTTACTGGTACAAATAAGTAAACGAGTAAGTGAATCTAAAGCCTGAACATATTTTACAAATATTTCTTAAAATGTTTAAAATATTTTAAAATATATTTTAAATACTTTCAGGAAGAGTATATTTTAAAAGCTTGTAAAGTAAATGCATTCTCCCATTCAAAGAAGATGTTTAAACTATCTCCTCATTATCAGAAAAATGCTCAAATTTTGTCATTGAATTATGGACTTCAGTTTTGAAAATTACAGAGAAATAGGTTAAGACCAAGCATATAGGGGAAAACAAGCACAGTTTCAAAAAATTTTTTTAATTCAAGTAATAAAAGTTTAAAGACAGTGTGTCTTTTCCTGATGTTGCTGTACCATTTCATCTTCACATTCTGTGATTAGTTTTACCTTCACCTTATCGAACCAGCTGAAAGTTTCACGTTACTGATCATGGTTTATGGAGGTGAAAAGGCTGCCTGGAGGTGAGAGGTTAATTAACATGGGAAGAGCTGGGGCGTTTCTTCTTCCCCCACTTAACCTGCACCCTATCACCTCCTCTTTCCTCTTGGCCAGCTCCAAAGGGAAAAAGGAAGAAGAGGTGGATCTTAACTTTCTTCAAGACCATGAATATCTGATAAAGACTATGGATTCTGTGCCCCCCCACCATGTGTGTCAAACACCACGTGTCATATAATTCCCGGGGGTTCCAGAGCTTTGGAGGGCAGCCCTGGGTAGAGGCAACTGCAACTGGTTCCATCGTCTTCCCAGGATCTGTCCCCAGTCACTCCACATCCTCCCTTTTTCTTTTTTTGGGTTGTTGTTGATTATTTAGTGATATGTCATTTAGCCGACCAGGCTCCTCTGTCCATGAGATTTTCCAGGCAAGAATACTGGAGTGGGTTGCCATTTCCTTCTCCAGGGGATCTTCCTGACCCAGAGACTGAACCCGGGTCTCCTGCACAGCAGGCAGATTCTTTACCGACTGAGCTACCAGGGAAGCCCTATTATTCTAAAAGTTTATTAATATTTATTAATTTTATTTGTAAATAAATTTATTTCAAATAAAATATTTATTAATATTCTCCTTATAACATGTGTGCCACCATACTGAGCACCATTGTTAATGTCATTGCGGGTCTTGGTTGGAGCAAAATAGTTTTAAGGGCTCAAAAAAAAATGGCAGTTTATCTGAACAATATACATGACTCCACAAGCTATGCAACATCTACACATCCTCTTTTTTCAGAATAACATATTCTAAAGAGCTACTGTGTCAAGAAATTAGGATTTCCCTGGTGGTCTAGCTGTTAAGACATCAAGCTTCCATGGCTGGAGGCAGGGGTTTAATCTGTGGTCATTGGGATTTTCCACTTGGTACAGCAAAAAAAGAGGTTAGCACCTTAGAAAGCTAATGTGTCAGGAAATTGATAGGCTTCAGAGACTAGTTGTTGGCTTCCTTTTTGGATTTTATCTGTAGAAGCAAACTTCAATTTGGAGGTTTTCTTCGAGGGGGAAAAAAAGTGATGCTGGTTAATATGAAACTTTTTAATTAATATATTTTAAGCTTTTCCCTCCCTAGCTGCTAAATTAAAGCTATTCCCTCATTGTGCTCTGCAAATAAAGGAGACTATTTGATACGGTTCCGTAAAATTGGTTATGTTCTTATTTGAAGTTTCAGGGATTTGGGGCATAGAAATTGCATGAATGAACATTTCATTGACCTTTTTCCCACTGTCAGTTCTCTTTAAACTCAAATGAGAAGACTCTTCAGTTTTCCCTAAAGAAATGTAAAGGAAATAACCTGTTAAACATGTATTATTTATAAATCCACTGCAGCAAAACATCTTCAATAATTTAATGATCCCATATGCTTGGCTTTGCTTTTGTTTTTAAACTGTCATTAAACACTCAAGTGTTTAATATCCCTAGTCAGTAGATTTCAAATCCAGCCCACTTGACATTTCCCACACAAGAAAAATGAAACAGCAAAAGGGTAATATTCAAATTATGTGGTCATTTTGGACCACAGCTACTAAGCTGCTAAGTTGCTTCAGTCGTGTCCGACTCTTAGCGACCCCATGACTGCAGCCTAGCAGGCTCCTCTGCCCATGGGATTCTCCAGGCAAGAGTACTGGAGTGGGGTGCCATTGCCTTCTCCCTTGGACCACAGAGAAACTTTTAATAAATAGCTCATAAAAGAGGCTCAAATGAACTGTACATCACCCACATTTTGTCCATGTAAATTTTAAGAAATAGAGAAAGCCTTAAAACTTGGGCAGGGGTCAAGCAGTAAAAGTAGGAAGCTCCTTGCAATGTTCAGACATTAAATAATAATGATGGCTCTCTCTCAGCACTTCTTATCCAATCATGAAGCTTAGCCCTGTATCATCTCTGTTTTGCTTTAATCCACACGGCATTCCGCAGAGGTGAGACCCAGTTTTGTTAAGTGAGGATGTTGGCACTCAGACAGTCCATCATAGCAGCCACATGGCTGAGTTAGGATTCCAATCTAGGTCTGTCTAAATCTAGAGGTAATGCTTTCACCTTAAAACTACACTCAAGTGCTTTTAGACTCATGAATTCTTAATAAACCCGATGTATTTTTAGAGGGTTGTTCATGAAATGGGCCGTGGTTAGCACTAACTTTGTTATTCCCAGTGCATCCCTCATGTGAGCTGGGAAGGTCAAGGCTAATTTGTGCAGGGAGTTGGGATGATGGACACAGGACCAGACACGAGTGGAAGCCCAGGGGATTGCCCTGCTTAGGGCTCAGGTGAGCCCCCTACTCCAGCAGTGTGGGTACAGCCATGTCCATGTTTGGGGGTGCTATTGCTGGCAGTGCTGTGAACACCACTAAGTACCACGCTCTTCCAGCCAGAGTGATTCCTGCCCAGGACATTGGGAATTTTCTAACTTCCCCAGACTTTTCACCACACTAAATGGGTAGCAATGATCTCTGGGTCTAACACAGGAGAAAGAAATGTGCTTAAATCATAAATGCCCTCAGAGGAAGAACCAGTTCAAGGTGACCATTGTCCTAAGGGCCAGCAGTTATGGTAATAGAGTATATTCCCCTACAGCAAACCCAGCTCTATGATTAGAATGGAAATAACAATACCAATTGGTATCAGTTTCCCAGGGGCTGCTGTAACAAATTACCATGAACTAGGTGGCTTAATATAACCAGAAGTTTTTTTTTCATAATTCTTGAGGCCAGCAGTCCAAAGTCAAGATATGGGCAGGAGTAGACTTCCTCTGAAGGCTTGAGGGGAGGATCCATCCTCTCCTCTTCCAGTTTCTGGGGGCGCCAGGTGTACCTTGGCTTGTGGCACCATCACACCACCCTCTGCCTCTATCATTACATGGCCTTTTCCTGTCTGACTGTGCCATCTCCTTTTGGTCTCTTGTAAAGAAAGTGGTCATACAATTTAGATCCTACTGGGTAATCCAGGCTAAACTCATCTCCAGATCCTTCACTTTAATCACATCTTGTAAAAACTTTCTCAAAAAAGGTCACATTTCAGATGAATGGAGGAAGAAGACGTCGTCCATGTATCCAGTGGAATACTACTCAGCCATAAAAAGGACGAAGCAATGCCATCTGCAGCAACATGGACATAAATAGAGATTATCATAAGGAGTGAAGCAATTCAGACAAAGACAAGTACCATGTAATATTACTTATATGTGGAATCTAAAATATGATACAAACGAACCTATCTATGAAATGGAAACAGAAAACAGACATAGAGAAGTCGTGTGGTTCCCAAGGGTTCCCAAGGGGAAGTGGGTTGGGAGAGGAAAGGAGTTGGAGGTTGGGATTAGCAGATGCAAGCTTCTATGCAGAGTGTGGATAAACAACAAAGTCCTACTGTATTGCACAGGGAACTATATTTAATATCTTGTGATGAACTGTAATGGAAAAGAATATATAATATATACAAATTCAGTTATATATATATATCTGAGTATATACACTCACTTTGCTGTACAGCAGAAATTAACACAACATTGCAAATCAACTATACTTTAATAAAAATAAATAAATTTTCAAGAAGTTTTCAGATGAATGATTTATAGCTAACAACAACAACAAAAAAAAAAACCCCACCAAAGATAGACAGCGCGTTCACAGCTACTGGGGTCAGGACATGGACACACTGTTTTAGGGGCCACTGTGCACCCCACTACAGCATCTCACAGAGTTGTGATGAGGATCCAATCAGAAATTGTATGTAATAGCAGCTACTGATGTACCATAGGGGCAACGCACGTTCACTTTTTTCTTTCATAGAGGAACATTTCCATGTGTTCAACAGACCTGGGGGAGCAGTGGGAAGACCCAGGAAGCAAGAGTGCTTTTTCCCACAGTGATACAGGTTTTTTATTCTTCCAAAGAAGAAAATCTGAGAAGTCACTTAGATGACGGTTCCCAATGTACATGCATGCTAACTGCATGCTAATTCACTTCATCGGGTCCAACTCTTCGCAGCCCTACGGACGGCAGCCTGCCAAGCTCCTCTGCCATGGTTCTCAAATGTCCGAGTGCCTCAGAATCCAGGTGGGAAGACAGTCTTAAAAGGTTGGACTCTGGCCTCCTCCTCAGATATTCTGATCCACAGGCCTGGGGACGGGCCCAGAAGCTGCATCTTTAAACAGCTCCCAAGCTGATCCCGATGCAGGTAGTCAGCCCCACTCCCCTGAGGAAGTCCTCCAGAGAGCTGCCAGAAGGTTTCCCACCCAGCCGAGCCGCAGAGCACATCTCTGATATTATAGAGTCAGACGTTTCTGGGACAGACACATCCCAGCAAATTTGTATGTCACCAAGCAAAAACCTATTCTGAAGTTGCCACATAGGCCCTGCGTTGGAGGTAAAAAAAAAAAAAAAGGCTCATTTGACTTCAGCGTGACCAAGTCCTACTACCTTCTGGGCACAGTGACAGACACTGAAATATACCTATAGAAAATGCATATTTATTTTTTCAAGTGCCCATGGCACATTTATAAAAACTGACCTCTTATTACGGCTCAGCTGGTAAAGAATCCTCCTGCACCATGGGAGACCTGGGTTCGATCCCTGGGGTGGGAAGTTCCCCTGGAGAAAGGAATAGCTACCCACTCTAGCATTCTGGCCTGGAGAATTCCAGGACTGAATAGTCCAAGGGGTTGCAAAGAGTCGGACACAGCTGAGCGACTTTAAATGTAAAATGTAAATGTAAAATGACCTCTTATTAGGAACCAAAAGCATCTCAACAAGTAACAAAGAATATACACCATACAGAAGATTCTCTGTCCACGAAAAAGCGAAATAGAACATCATTGACTCCAAGATAATTCCCTCAACGTCCCTTTCTGGCAGGTGTTAAACATTATCTCAGCCTTTTTTTTTTTTTTTAGGTTGAGGCAGGTGAAACCAATAAGGAACAGAGCTCTTAGGACTCAGGTGTCACCAGCTGGAGCATAACTGAGATCGTCTTAACCCTAGGTCCCGATGGCACAGTGACACCTGCCCCCAGCCATGCAGAGGGCAGCATGCCCCCCAAGCCTGTCACCCTGGCTGCTGTCGATGCTCCCTTGGGAACTCAGCCATCCTGGGCTTTTCTGCTGCTTTGCTGAGCTCAACTGTCTTCCCCAAAGCCAGAGCAGATCTGGGTTTGAGATCATGGGAGACAGTTGGAGAGATGGGGCAAGGAGGAGGGGGCCAGGCCAGGGGTACCCAAAGAGCCTTCCCCTCTGCCCCGGCCCCCAGCAGCAGCCTCCGTCTGCAAAGCCTGGCACCTTCTATTCTGGAGTCCCCACAGCAGAACTCCTGCCTCTTCATCGCCCCAAAAAGGCAGAGGCCCCAGTGCCCGTCTGTGGCTGGGAAAGCTGGGGCAGAGGGAGGCTGCCAGGAGACACGTGTCCAGAGGCAGCTGTGTGAAGAGACTGGAAGGGATGAGCGGGAGGAGGAGGTGTCCACGGCAGACACTGAAGTCCTCTCGGGGTGGATGGCGGGCCCCGCCAGCTCACTCACTATGCCAGCTCACAGATGAATTCTTCAGTTCAGTTGTGTCTGACTCTCTGTGATCCCATGGACCGCAGCACACCAGGCTTCTCTGTCCATCACCAACTCCCGTAGTTTACTCAAATTCATGTCCTTAGAGTCAGTGATGCCATCCAACCATCTCACCTGCCCCACCTCATCCTCTGTCCTCCCCTTCTCCTGCCTTCAATCGTTCCCAGCATCAGGGTCTTTTCAAATGAGTCAGCTCTTTGCATCAGGTGGCCAAAGTACTGGAGTTTCAGCTTCAGCATCAGTCCTTCCAATGAACATTCAGGACTCTGAATATTCAGGATTCCAATGAATATTCAGAACTCTTAAAGGAGATCAAACCTGTGCGAAAGGAAGTGGACTGTGGCCCAAAAGAGGCCATCAAGGCAGCATGCTAGAGGCTACCAGGTGGGGTTGAGAGATCTGCTGACATCCACCACTGGCCCCCTTTGCAGGGAGTCCCTGGTGGAGTGACTTTACCTGTCCAGGCTGCTGTTTCTTCCTTAAGATGAGGTGACACAACCAGTGGACACAAGGCCCTGTCCAGCTCTCAGCTGCATCCAGCAGAGACAAGAGCAGATGCTTGGTGGTAACCTCGTGTGTCAGTGCTGTTACTAAAGAGCCTAATGACGTAGCCTACTGTTAGAAGGCATCAGAGCACCACCATATCAATTCCACTTCTTCCTTCCCTGGTGGCTCAGACAGTAAAGAATCCGCCTGCAATGAGGTTCAATTCCTGGGTTGGGAAGATCCCCTGGAGAAGGGAATGGCTACCCACTGCAGTACTCTTGCCTGGAGAATCCCAAGGACAGAGGAACCTGGTAGGCTACAGTTTATGGGGTTGCCCTAATGCTTTACACTCTTCCCTAAACGTTACCTGGAGAGGGAATGATACCAGAGACTTATGAAGAATTGGCTATGCGAGTTGGTCATGCAACAGAGCTGCCAAGGATCACATCTAGAATGAGACCTTCCAAAAATGTAAGCAAATTAAATGAGCGATATTACAGTGTATTATGATCAGGCTCAAGTATTCCCAAAGCCCCCACCCCACCATGGCCTTGCAGGGTGAGCAAAGAGAAGAAGCCATCCAGGCAGGTTCGAAACATCATAAGAGCATGTTTTCTATCAGTTGGTAACATCCAGATGCCCAGAAAAGTAAAAGTAAACACACATACACACACACACACACAGAAACGAGTCAACCACCATGGTGTATCCCTTATCTGGCTCTGCCTTTTTTTATGTCTTAGAGCAGCCACCTTAAATCCTGAATTTTATCATTTAATTCAAATACTCTCTTGAGACGTATATTAAATCATGGTAAAGTTAATAACATTTCTGGAGAAAATACATAGAATAAGTCTGTTGAGGCAATAATAAAATTGCATGCAGATTGCATGACTACTTACCACATTGTACAGCTTAAAATTTCAGCTTCAAAGGCTGGAGACCTTACAGAGGTGCTAGAATTTTCTCTGGAAAACTTGCCAAATATCTCTCAAAGTGTTTTCAAGTTTGACTTAATTTTGATTACATAACACTTAGATGGATAATTTCAACAGGGAAAAATGAGCTCCCTCAAAACTCTCATAAGGACGAAGTTAGTGTTGATATTTGAAGAAAGAAATATTTTTTCCATTAGAGGACTACAATATACACGGTATGATTTTAAGTTTCCAGGTATTATGGTTGAATTATATATATCTTTCTCCTTTTGTTTCTGCCAGTTTTTTTTTATTTATTTTCATGCTCTGTTACTAGATTCATAAATGTTTTTATGTTAGATCTCCATGATGGATTGGCTAGTTTCTCTTTCTTAAATGTCCTTATCTCTGGTAAAATTTTGTTTTAAAATCTATTTTGTCTAATGATAATATACCCACTCCAGTGTATTTTGGTTGTTGTTTGCAGAGTATATCTTTTCTCTCTTTTGCTTTCAGCCCATTTGTATTTTCGAATCTAAAATGCATTTCTTATAGACAGCACATGTTGGATCGTGCTCTTTTTCATCCAGGTGGACACTCTCTGCCTTTTGATTGGATTATCTAATCCATTTAGACCTCATGTTATCATTGGTGTTACATTTGTCATTTGCTTTTTTGTTTCTATCATGTCCTTCATTGTTGTATTTTATATTAAGTGAATTTTTCTAACGTCACACTTAATTCCCTTTAATGATTTTAAGCTATATTTTGTTTTCTTAGTGGTTGATTTAGAGCTTATAACATACAGTTTAACTTGTCGTAACCTACTCAGATTTTTACTAACGTAATTCTAGTGATATAGAAACTTTACTTCCACGTAGGCCCTGACTGGTTGGCTCCACCCTTCTGAAGTAGACTTTCTGTTACATGAAATTAAAAGACGCTTACTCCTTGGAAGAAAAGTTATGACCAACCTAGATAGCGTATTCAAAAGCAGAGACATTACTTTGCTGACTAAGGTCCGTCTAGTCAAGGCTATGGTTTTTCTAGTGGTCATGTATGGATGTGAGAGTTGGACTATGAAGAAGGCTGAGCGCCAAAGAATTGATGCTTTTGAAGTGTGGTGTTGCAGAAGACTCTTGAGAGTTCCTTGGACTGCAAGGAGATCCAACCAGTCCATTCTGAAGGAGATCAACCCTGGGATTTCTTTGGAAGGAATGATGCTGAAGCTGAAGCTCCAGTACTTTGGCCACCTCATGCGAACAGTTGACTCATTGGAAAAGACTCTGATGCTGGGAGGGGTTGGGGGCAGAAGGAGAAGGGGACGACTGAGGATGAGATGGCTGGATGGCATCACTGACTCCATGGCCGTGAGTCTGGGTGAACTCTAGGAGTTGGTGATGGACAGGGAGGCCTGGCATGCTGCTATTCATGGGGTCGCAAAAAGTCAGACACGACTGAGCGACTGAACTGAACTGAAGCTGGGTGAGGAGCAGACACTCAGAAATCTTTCTGTTTTTACCTCACGTACACGCCTCCTTTCAGAAGTGTCCAGTGCCTCCAATTCCTGGCCTTTGTGGGGCCCTGCCAAGCCCACCGACCAAGGGCTTTCTCCACTGCTAGCCTGGGTTTCATTAATTCAGTTATCACCCATCTGTCTTCTTGTTTCTAAAATATTGTCCTTTTCTCCCATCATCTTTTCCCTTATGAGCTTATATAATTTTTAACCCCTTTTCGCATTTTAATGGAGTTTCAGTTGGATGAAAGGCATATTTTACCCACCACTAATGATGCTGAAGCTGAAACTCCAGTACTTTGGCCACCTCATGCAAAGAGTTGACTTATTGGAAAAGACTCTGATGCTGGGAGGGATTGGGGGCAGGAGGAGAAGGGGACGACCGAGGATGAGATGGCTGGATGGCATCACGGACTCAATGGACGTGAGTCTGAGTGAACTCCAGGAGTTGGTGATGGACAGGGAGGCCTGGCGTGCTGCGAATCATGGGGTTGCAAAGAGTCGGACACAACTGAGCAACTGAACTGAACTGAGAGGCCTTCCCTGGTGGCTCAGACAGTAAAGCGTCTGCCTACAATGCGGGAGACCAGGTTCAATCCTTGGGTCGGGAAGATCTCCTGGAGAAGGAAATGGTAACCCACTCCAGTATTCTTGCCTGGAAAATCCCATGGACGGAGAAGCCTGGTAGGCTAACCATGGAGTCGCAAAGAGTCGGACATGACTGAGCGAAGTCATTTTCTTTCACTTTCAGAGGCCTGTCTCCCGTGATTCTTGAGGAGAGACCCCCCACCCCCCAGCAGGCTTCCAGAACCAAGTCACTCACCCAACCCTAAACCCATCACTGCAAAGAAGGTGGAACTGACTAGTGACTCAGAACCTAATCCAAGATGGGTGTTTGAGATCACAGCATCCACCCTCAAGAACCTTAATTAGGGCTTGGAAACACCAATTTCAAAATACTTACCCAAACTAGAAGACAACCTTTTAAATGCTGGGGTCATGTTTCATAGCTCTGCCTTTAGCAATGAACATGGGTGTTTATTTGACCCAGGGAAAGATCTAATGTGTAAATGCAATGTATGGAGATTACATTCATGCATAAACCAGAGAGATGGTAAAGACAAGATAATTGTAAAGGTGCTCCACCCAGACAAGACCGGGAATCACAGGAGGAAAGCTTTAGAGCTTGTGGTTACACGGCCTGAATCCTGCTGAGTGGGCCAGTGACCCTTTCCTTCTGTGTAAAGAGGCATTTTAACTGTCAAGGAGCTACAAGACAGGCTAGGATAGCTCTCAGGCTAAATACTGAATCAAATTACTTCAAAGACTCCAGTCTTACAGTCATATTGATCTAACAATGGCCAAAATGGACTAGACCAAAAAGGTGGGCTATTTGGGTTACTGCGGAATTCATATATATATACGTGTATGTGCATGTGTGAGCGTGGGTGTGTATGTGAGATATATATGAAATAGTCACTTGAAAACCCCCGGTTTTATTCTACGGGCTTCCCTGGTGACTCAGCGGTAAAGAATCCACCCGCAATGTGGGAGACACAGGAGACCCAGATTCACTCCCTGAGTGGGGAAGATCCCCTGGAGGAGGGCATGGCAACCACGCCAGTATCCTTGCTTGGAGAATCCCATGGACAGAGGAGTATGGTGGGCTACAGTCCATAATGTTACAAAGAGTCGGGCATGACTGAAGCGACTTAGCACACGTAATTTTATTCTATAAGACATTAAGTAGACCCTCTAACAAATTTAATCGAGTGACATTTATGTCTGAAATTAAAATTTGTCATACATTAAGCTTTGGACTTAATATGAAATCTTAAGAGAAGGCCAATTTGTTAAACAGAGAACATGGTCAAACTGCCTTAAAAAATAAGCAAGCAAAAAAACATGGAGGGGCATAGTTATTGAACTGCCTGCTATAAGAAAAACTTGTAGTTTGAGAAAGAATATAAGAAAACGAAGAGACTCCTTTTTTAAAAGAAGTACTCCATAGGTTACACTTATATTACACACAAAAAAGTAGTGCAAACACTCAAGTACTTTTTTCCACAAATGTCCCTTATCTTGCTGCTAAAATGTACTTTTCTGCAACATCCAGGTTTTTATGTACAACAAAATAAGGCATTCCTAAATATGCTGCCCGTCACCAGCAAACTCATGAGTTTAAGGCCTCATCCTGGGGGAACTGATTCAGTTTCATAGAAGAAAAGAATATAGGAAATCTTTTAGGCTTTTAAAGTTGATGGGTGATCTGAGAAAAGAAGAAACCTATATTACACTCTTTTTTTTTTTAAATGATGAGTTTCTTTTAAGGCAACAAAACTGGAAGACAGTTGAAAATCCTGATCTGATATTCTTCAGCTGTTCATATCTTGGCTAATAGAGACAGAAATACAGAGGACAGCCTGTACAGAATCCACCTGCCACATTCCACAGGGTTCTTGAGGGAAATGTATGGTGGTGGGGAGAAAATGCTTACTATTTTTAAAAGCAAACAGATATTTACCTTTCTACTGGTTTTTAACTTAATTTTTACTTAATGTACAATGTTGTGTTAGTTTCAGGTATACAGCTAAGTGATCTCACTATACATACATGTATTATCCAAAAAGAATGGACGGAATTGATGCTTTCAAATTGTGGTGCTGAAGAAAACTCTTGAGAGTCCCTTGGGCTACAAGGACCAGTCAGTCCTAAAGGAAAAACCAGTCAATCCTAAAGGAAATCAGCCCTGAATATTCATTGGAAGGACTGATGCCGAAGCTGAAGCTACAATACTTTAGGCACCTGATGTCAAGAGTCGACTTATCAGAAAAGACCCTGATGCTGGGAAAGATTGAAGGCAAAAGGGAAAGGGAGTGACAGAGGATGAGATGGTTGGATGGCATGGCTGACTCGATGGACGTGAATCTGAGCAAACTCCAGGAGACAGCAGAGAACAGAGGAGCCTGGCGGGCTGCAGCCTGTGGGGTCGCAAAGTCAGACCTGATTTAGTGACTGAACACCAGCAACGCCCATAGGTTTGTTTGCTCTGTCTCAGTCTACTTCTGTTTAGTAACTAACTTCAGTTGTCTCATTTCTTTTAGATCCCACATATGTGATATCATGTTATATTTGCCTCTGTCTGGCTGACTTCACTTAGTATGATCGTCTCTAGTCCATCCATGTTGCGGCAAGTGGCATTATTTTATTCTTTTCTATGGCTGAGTAAAAGCATTTACTGTTTCTAAGCCTTTTGCTCTAGGCAAGGGCTGCCACACAAATACCTTTAAGAGCCAAGAGGCAAAGGGCTGGAGGACTGGCCTGTTTGGCCCCGCCCGGCTGCACACCATCCTCCTCGGCCCTGACTCTTGGGTCACATCCACACTTCTGATTGTTCAAAAGAAACACCACATGTCAATTCTATATGGTCACTCTTGATTTTTAATTTGGACACATTAAACATGTAAAATAGTTTCTGGCCCCACAAAACATACCTGCTGGGCAGAATCAGGTGTAACCCTCGATTTCTTTACTTCTGCTCTTGGGGAAAGCAGAGTGTCTGCCAAGGGGAGGTTTGCTGAGTCACTCAAGAAATCATAGCTGGATTGCAGTGCTGAGCCAGGCTGCACTGCCTGGCTGCTCTTTGTAACCAAGTAAGATAAAAGCTTGACTTCTGTGCAGTTTGGGAGCCAAGAAACAGAGAGAAGAACAGCTCTTGGAAGTGAGCATGAAAGCAGATTTCAGCACCTGGGGAGAGGAAGGTGCTGAGAAACTGGCGGTGATAAGACAGCTGTAGATTTACTCTGTGTGTGGTGAGTGTGTGTGCAGTGTGTGCTGTGTGTGTGTGGTATGAGTGTGTGTGTATAGTGTGTCAGTGTGTGTATGTATTATATGTGCGGTGTGTGTGTAGTATGTGTGTGCAGTGTGTGCTGTGTGTGTGTGGTATGAGTGTGTGTGTATAGTGTGTCAGTGTGTGTATGTATTATATGTGCGGTGTGTGTGTAGTATGTGTGTGCAGTGTGTGCTGTGTGTGTGTGGTATGAGTGTGTGTGTATAGTGTGTCAGTGTGTGTATGTATTATATGTGCGGTGTGTGTGTAGTATGTGTGTGCAGTGTGTGCTGTGTGTGTGTGGTATGAGTGTGTGTGTATAGTGTGTCAGTGTGTGTATGTATTATATGTGCGGTGTGTGTGTAGTATGTGTGTGCAGTGTGTGCTGTGTGTGTGTGGTATGAGTGTGTGTGTATAGTGTGTCAGTGTGTGTATGTATTATATGTGCGGTGTGTGTGTAGTATGTGTGTGCAGTGTGTGCTGTGTGTGTGTGGTATGAGTGTGTGTGTATAGTGTGTCGTGTGTGTATGTATTATATGTGCGGTGTGTGTGTAGTATGTGTGTGCAGTGTGTGCTGTGTGTGTGTGGTATGAGTGTGTGTGTATAGTGTGTCAGTGTGTGTATGTATTATATGTGCGGTGTGTGTGTAGTATGTGTGTGCAGTGTGTGCTGTGTGTGTGTGGTATGAGTGTGTGTGTATAGTGTGTCAGTGTGTGTATGTATTATATGTGCGGTGTGTGTGTAGTATGTGTGTGCAGTGTGTGCTGTGTGTGTGTGGTATGAGTGTGTGTGTATAGTGTGTCAGTGTGTGTATGTATTATATGTGCGGTGTGTGTGAGGTATGTGTGTGCAGTGTGTGCTGTGTGTGTGTGGTATGAGTGTGTGTGTATAGTGTGTCAGTGTGTGTATGTATTATATGTGCGGTGTGTGTGTAGTATGTGTGCGCAGTGTGTGCTGTGTGTGTGTGGTATGAGTGTGTGTGTATAGTGTGTGAATGTGTGTATTATATGCGCAGTGTGTGTAGTATGTGTGTGTGGTGTGTGGTTGTGTGTGTGTTGCATGTGTGTTGTGTTTGCTGTGTGTGTGTGTATATATAGCATGTGGTGTGTGTATGGGTGGTATGTGTGTGTACGTGTGGTGTTATTGTGTGTATATAGTGTGTGAATATGTGTATGTATTATATGTGTGGTGTGTGTGTGGTGTGTGCTTGCATGTGTGATGTGTTTGTAGTGTGTGTGTATATATATATGTAGCATGTGGTGTGTATGTGTGGTGTGTGTGTGTGTATTATATGCACAGTGTATGTGTAGTATGTGCGGTATGTGGTTGCATGTGTGTTGTGGGTGTGGTGTGTCTTTGCAGTGTGTGTGTATAAATGTAGCATGTGGTGTGTGTATGTGTGGTGTGTGCTTGCATGTGTGTTGCATGTGTGGTGTGGTGTGTTTGCAGAGTGTGTATGTGTATATGTGTAGCATCTGGTGTGTGTATGTGTGGTGTGTGTATGTGTGGTTGCATGTGTGGTTGCATGTGTGTTGCATGTGGGTATGTTTGTAATGTATGTATGTGTATATACGTAGCATGTGGTGTGTGTATGGGTGATGTGTGTGTGTGTGGTGTGTGGTTGCATGTGTGGTTTGGTGTGGTGTGTTTGCAGTGTGTGTATGTGTGTATGTATAGCATGGGGTGTGTATATGGGTGGTGTGTGTGTGTATGTGTGGTGTGGTGTGTTTGCAGTGTGTATGTGTGTGTGTATGTATGTAGCATGTGGTGTGTGCGTGTGGTGTGGTGTGTTTGAAGTGTGTGTGTGTATATGTGTAGCGTGTGGTGTGTGTATGGGTGGTGTGATGTGTTTGCAGTGTGTGTGTGTGTATATATGTATAGCATGTGGTGTGTGTGTGGGGGTATGTATGTGTGGTGTGTGCTTGCATGTGTGTTGCATGTGTGGTGTGGTGTGTTTGTAGTGTGTATATGTGTATATACGTAGCATGTGGTGTGTGTATGGGTGCTGTGTGTGTGTGTGTATGTGTAGCATGTGGTGTGTGTGTGGGGGGGTGTATGTGTGGTGTTACTGTGTGTGTACATGGGGCATGTGCTTGCTGCCATACCCTTGTTACCATGAACCGAGCGAGCCTGTTTCACCCACGCATTGCAGTAACGACACCAGGAGAGTAAAAGCCAGAGTGGGCTCCTTGAGAAGTTAAATAAGTGTTGAAAGAAAGTGTTATTATTAGGAAGCGCCTGCAATGCAAGGGACCTGGGTTCAATCCCAGGGTTGGGAGGATCCTCTGGAGGAGGGCATGGCAACCCACTGCAGTATTCTTGCCTGGAGAATCCCATGGACAGAGGAGCCTGGAGGGCCACAGTCCATGGGGTCGCACAGAGTCAGACACGACTGAGTGACTGAGTGTGCACATACCAGAAGGCGAGTGTACTAAAAAGGAAAATAAAGGTTTCAGTTAATTCATTTTACTCTGGAGAGCGACATGTTGATCATGGGACCTTTAAAGGAGGCATCTTTACGTGGTCTTTCAGAGGCTGCAGATACCAGGCTTCCCCTGCCACCACTGGTTGTTGGTTGCAATTTAAAGAAAAATCTAAGACAATGTCAAAAGAAGCACCACAAACACTAGCATGCCAGCTTTTGAAGCAAAAGACCATCAGTAAACCTTGAAATCTCCTGTCTCCCCTCCCAGACTGCATCTCCCTCCTCTTCGGAAGTATTCATTTGCTCGATTTATATGCATGCTACCCTCACGTACTTTATAGTGCATACACACACACACACACACGCACGCACACACACACGCACACGTGCACACACACACACGTGATGTTGGTGTTTTGCATGTTTTTACAGTGCACAAGCATATCCAGGGTCACACAGAGTCGGACACAAGCGAAGCATCTCAGCACGCACGCGTGTCTCCTGTAGACAGCCTATGAAAGTGAAGTGTTCGTCGCTCAGTTGTGTCTGACTCTGCGACTCCATGGACTATACTGTCCACCATGCCCTCTTCCAGGGGATCTTCCTGACCCAGGGATCGAACCTGGGTCTCATGCACTGCAGGCAGACTACCGTCTGAGCCACCAGGGACAGCTTATTTTTCTTATCCTCTCTGACAATCTCTGCCTCTTGATGGGGTTGTTTAATCCATTCATTCACATTAAATTCTATTATTGACGTAGCTGGACTTTTTTGTCTAGCCTTTTGCTGTTTGTCTTCTGTCTCAGGCCGGATTTCTCGTCTCTTTCTGGGGTGCTTGCTGTGCATGTCTTGGTCTAATAGTTCTCATCTCACAGGTCTCCTACGCTCTGTTCACGTTTCCTCAGTCTTTTCTCTTTGTCTTCTTCAGACTTGGTCATTTCAACTGTCCTAGTTTCATGCTTGCTGAATCTTTCTTTAGTCTACTTAAATCTGCCTTTGAATTCCTATAGTGAATTTTTCATTTCTCTTATTGTACTTTTCAGCTACAGAGTTTATGTTTGGTGTCTTTGAAGGTTTTCTGCTGCTGCTAAGTCGCTTCAGTCGTGTCCGACTCTGTGCGACCCCAGAGACGGCAGCCCACCAGGCTCCCCCGTCCCTGGATTCTCCAGGCAAGAAGACTGGAGTGGGTTGCCATTTCCTTCTCCAATGCATGAAAGTGAAAAGTGAAAGTGAAGTTGCTCAGTTGTATCTGACTCTGTGCGACCCCATGGACTGCAGCCCGCCAGGCTCCTCTGCCCATGGGATTCCCCAGGCAAGAGCACTGGAGTGGGGTGCCATTGCCTTCTCCAGTGCATGAAAGTGAAAAGTGAAAGTGAAGTTGCTCAGTTGTATCCGACTCTTAGGGACCCCATGGACTGCAGCCCACCAGGCTCCTCTGCCCATGGGATTCCCCAGGCAAGAGCACTGGAGTAGGGTGCTATTGCCTTCTCCGTGAAGGTTTTCTACCTCCTGACACTTACATTTCACTCAGACATAGTTTTCTTACTTTCTCCATACCTTCATATCTAGTTCTTAAGCACCTTTAACACAGTTGTAAAGTCTTTGTCTGGTAGGTTAGCTTTCTTGTCCTTCTCAGGGAGAGTTATGTAGATTTATTTTTTCCTTTGCTTGGAATGCCTTTTTTTTCTTTTTCTTTTTGGCTTTCCAGGTGGTGCTAGTGGTAAAGAGTCCACTTGCTTGTGCAGGAGACGCAAGAGAACCAGTTTGATCTTTGGGTTGGGAAGATCCCCTGGAGAAGGGCATGGCAACCCACTCCAGTATTCTTGCCTGGAGAATCCTATGGACAGCGGAGCCTGGTGGGCTACAGCCCATGGCCTGCAAAGAGTTGGACACAACTGAGTGACTGAACATCCATGTTGCTGCAAATGGCATTACTTCATTACACTGACTTTTTAAATGATTTTTGTTGTTGTTGAAAACTGGATTGTAAAGCAAAACAAACTAAAAAATAAAAATTAATTAAAAAAAAATAAATCTGATGTTAAATCAAAAAAAAAAAAAAAGAAAACTGGACATTTGAATCTAATGATGTGGTAACTATGAGAATCAGATTTTGCTAACAAAATCTTGGCTCTCCATGCACCAATGCTGAACAGAAATGCAGAGACAGAGTTATGGAGAAAGTGACCTTATTTCTTTGCTAGGGATCACAATAGGCTAGAGCCCCAAGAACTGTGAGAACTCTCTGAAGAATAGGGAGTTTATATAGTCAGTTCAGTTTAGTTCATTTCAGTCACTCAGTCATGTCTGACTCTGCTACCCCATGGACTGCAGCACGCCAGGTCTCCCTGTCCATCACCAACTCCCGGAGTTTACTCAAACTCATGTCCATCGAGTTGGTGATGTCATCTAACCATCTCATCCACTGTCATCCCCTTCTCCTCCTGCCTTCAATCTTTCCCAGCATCCGAGGCTTTTCCAAGGAGTCAGTTCTTCACATCAGGTGGCCAAATCAGGTGGAGTTTCAGCTTCAGCATCAGTCCTTCCAGTGAATATTCAGGACTGATTTTCTTTAGGGTGGACTGGTTGGATCTCCTTGCAGTCCAAGGGACTCTCAAGAGTCTTCTCCAACACAATTCAAAAGCATCAATTCTTTGGCACTCAGCTTTCTTTATAGTCCAACTCTCACGAGATCCACACATGACTACTGGAAAAACCATAGCTTTGACTAGACGGACCTTTGTTGGCAAAGTAATGTCTCTGCTTTTGAATATGATGTCTAGGTTGGTCATAATTTTTCTTCCAAGGAGCAAGTGTCTATTAATTGCATGGCTGCACTCACCATCTGCAGTGATTTTGGAACCCCCCCAAAAATGAAGTCTGTCACTGTTTTCACTGTTTCCCCATCTATTTCCCATGAAGTGATGGGACCAGATGCCATGATCTTCGTTTTCTGAATGTTGAGCTTTAAGCCAACTTTTTCACTCTCCTTTTCCACTTTCATCAAGAGGCCCTTTAGTTCTTCTTCACTTTCTGCCATAAGGGTAGTGTCATCTGCATATCTGGGGTTATTGATATTTCTCCTGGCAATCTTGATTCCAGCTTGTGTTTCATCCAGCCTGGGATTTCCCATGATGTACTCTGCATGTAAGTTAAATAAGCAGGGTGACAATATACAGCCTTGACGTACTCCTTTCCCGATTTGAACCAGTCTGTTGTTCCATGTCCAGTTCTAACCGTTGCTTTTTGGCCTGCATACAGATTTCTCAGGAGGCAGGTTAGGTGGTCTGGTATTCCCATCTTTTTATGAATTTTCCAGTTTGTTGTGATCCACACAGTCAAAGGCTTTGGCATAGTCAATAAAGCAGATGTTTTTCTGGAACTTTCTTGCTTTTTTGATGATCCAGCGGATGTTGGCAATTTGATCTCTAGAAGTTCATGCTTCATGTACTGCTGAAGCCTGGCTTGGAGAATTTTGAGCATTACTTTGCTAGCGTGTGAGATGAGTGCAACTGTGTGGTTTGAGCATTCTTTGACATTGCCTTTCTTTGGGGTGGGAATGAAAACTGAACTTTTCCGGTCCTGTGGCCGCTGCAGAGTTTTCCAGATTTTCTGGCATATTGAGTGCAGTACTTTCACAGCATCATCTCTGAAATAGCTCAACTGGAATTCTACCACCGCCATTAGCTTTGTTCGTAGTGATGCTTCCTAAGGCCCACTTGACTTCTCATTCCAGGATGTCTGGCTGTAGATGAGTGATCACACCATTGTGGTTATTCGGGTCATGAAGATCTTTTTTGTATATTTCTTCTGTGTATTCTTGCCACCTCTTAATATCTTCTGCTTCTGTCAGGTCCATAACATTTCTGCCCTTTATTGTGCCCATCTTTGCATGAAATGTTCCCTTGGTATCTCTAATTTCCCTCAAGAGATCTCTAGTCTTTCCCATTCTATTGTTTTCCTCTATTTCTTTGCATTGATCACTGAGGAAGGCCTTCTTATCTCTCCTTGCTATTCTTTGGAACTCTGCATTCAAATAGGCATATCTTTTTTCTCCTTCACTTTTCACTTCTCTTATTTTCTCAACTATTTGTAAGGCCTGTTCAAACAACCAGTTTGCCTTTTTTGCATTTCTTTTTCTTAAGGATGGTCTTGATCACTGCCTCCTGTACAATGTCACAAACCTCGGTCAATTGCTCTTCAGGCACTCTATATCAGATCTAATCTTTGAATCTATTTATCACTTCCACTGTGTAATCATAAAGGATTTGATTTAGGTCATACCTGAATGGTCTAGTGGTTTTCCCAACTTTCTTCAGTTTAAGTCTGAATTTTGCAGTAAGGAGTTCATGATCTGAGCCACAGTTAGCTCCCAGTCTTGTTTTTTGCTGAGCTTCTCCATCTTTGGCTGCAAAGAATATAATCAATCTAGTTTTGGTACTGACCATCTGGTGATGTCCATGTGTAGCGTCTTCTCTTGTGTTGTTGGAAGAGGGTGTTTGCTATGACCAGTGCATTCTCTCGGCAAAACTCTGTTAGCCTTTACCCTGCTTCATTCAGGTCTTCTAATTTTGATGGGCTTCTCTAGAATCTGCCTGCAATGCAGGAGACCCTGGTTCTATTTCTGGGATGAGAAGATCCGCTGGAGAAGGGAAAAAGTACTCTGGCCTGGAGAATTCCATGGACCATACAGTCCACGGGGTTGCAAAGGGTCGGACATGACTGAGCAACTTTCACTTCTCTGGTTCCTTTAATCCTGCCTCAGGTGGTTTCCTGGCTGTCTGCTCCTTCCATCAGCAACTGTTCAAACCTGCTCTTTGGAGCTCAGAGAAGGTCGTGGAGGCTGAAGTCTTGCCTGCAAGAAATGGGGGACAAAAAGACCTCCATCTCTGGAAGCCCCACCGGGCCCTGCACAGCATCAATTGTACTCTCTCCTCAGGGTTTACGGTTTTTGTTTGTTTTTTATTGTTGTAGGCCGTCTTCTAAGGATCTGCCAAGGATTAGCATGACGTGTAAACCTAAGGTCTTTTCAGAACCTGAACCTTTCCCTGGGTATGCATAGTGACTTTCTGATTTCATTGTATGTGAAGTTGCTTTTGAGTGCCTTAGTCTTTAATGCCTGGCTCCAAGGGGAGAAAAAAATGAAGTGGAGAGAAGGCACCAGTCCTTTAAATCCTCTGAAGGCATGTCCGCCAGAGCCGTGAGGTGCGTGCACCGATGGCTGCCCACTTCTGTTCCTGCACCTTCGGATCAGAAGCAGCAATCAGCGGTCAGAACACAGACTTCTGGCATTTGGAGGAAAGGATCCTTCTTGTCCACCTTGGCTCTCACAAGCTGTTTGCAAGGTCTCCTGCAGCTCCTCCACCACCTGCGTGGGCTGGGGAGTGACAGGGGTAGTCCTCACTGAACTAAAGTTGAAATTGACCAAAATGAACCACTATTTGCCATCCAAGCCTTCCTCTGGAAGTTACAGGCCTTTATCAGATTCCAGAGTTCCGATCGCTTATATCAGATAGTCTGCTAGTACTATAGTTGCTTTGGTTGGGAGACTGATTCTTGGTTCTGCCTACTCTACTATCTTCCCAGAAAGCTCTTTCTTCATTTTTGAAAGATAGTTTTGTTACGTCATGTAGTTACATAATTACATTCTTGGTTAAAAGTTTTTAAAACTAATTTTTAGTGGAATAGAATTGCTTTACAATGCTGTGTTAGCTTCTACTCTACAGCAAGGTGATAGGTTTTTTCTTCCACCTCTGTCTCCTGGCCTTTATTTTTTCTAATGAGAACTTAGCTGTTAATCTTCTTGGTGTTCCTTTGTACATAAATAGTCATTTTTCTCTTGCTGCTTTCTAATTTTTCTATCTTTGGTTTTGATCATTTTTACTATGATGTGTCTGGGTGTCGATCTCTGTGTTATTCTAATGGTATTTGTTGAGCTTCTCGTGTGTGTGAAAGCAAGCATCACTCAGTTGTATCCAACTCTTTGCCCACCACGCTCCTCTGTCCATGAAATTCTCCAGTAAGAATATTGGAGTGGGTTGCCATTTCCTTCTCCGGGGGTATTTCCGATCCAAGGATCGAACTCAGGTCTCCTGCATCGCAGGCAGACTCTTTACCATATGCATCACCAGGTAGGGTGTTTTTCCAATTTGGGAAATTTTCAGCGACTATTTCTTCAAATACTCTTTCTGTTCCTGTCTCTCGTGATGTCTCTGGTTTCATTACTTAGAAGGTGCAGCCTTGGACACACAGTCAGTTGGGGTGACAGATTTAACCGATCTTTCTTTAACAATTTCACGATCTGTTCAATGATCTGCCTTTCTTGGTGGCAACTCAGAAATCAGCTCCAATTGTTGGTGGACTGCTTTGTTTTTGATGATGGCCTGGGGCATCTGCAACTGGATCTGCAGTTGGATCCAGTTAAATTTGGGCTCCTTTGCAGAGCTGCAGAGGCAGTGTGTGAGGATAGTCTTTGAGTTTGTTAGGATGCCAGGAGGGCTCTTCCTACCTGGCACTTTGCCTGGCTCTCACTGGTACAACGTGGCTCACTGCCTTTTTGGTGCTACCAGCCTCCTAGCTGCTAACCACCAGGTCCTCCGTTCTTGAGAGCACCCTGAGGCTTGGACGCCCCCTCCCCACTCCTCCAAATAAAATAGTTTCCTTTGGGCAGAGTTTCAGAGTGCTCACAGCCTGCCCCATCAGTGGGGAAAAAAAACACCTGAATCGCTGTTCTGGAGCTGGCAAGTGGCCCCATGGGCTGCTTCTCTAGGACTGATATGCCTGCGTTAGGAGTAGAGCTCAGTTTGACTTGCCTCTCCTGGCGTGGAAACTTCGCCCTTCAGAAAGGCATCAGGGCCCCGGGATTCTTGGCCTGCTACACCCGGGGACCTGGGGTGGAGCCTCCAACCTGTAAATGGGAGCTGGGTGGAGGAGGGGAGTCCTGATCTCTTGGCTGTACTTACCTGGAGTTTATTTAGCTTTTGATACACTAGAGGGTCCTAAGAAATACTGGCAGCCTCCCCTCCTGGGAGACATATACTGGAGGCCACAATTGGGAACAGGTAGGAGAAAAGACATAAATGTCACAGTCTTGACTTTCTTATGAGATTCAATGTTCCCGAAGGTTCATGTGCTGTATGCCCTTAGGACAACATGCAGACGTTAAACGGTTGTTTTTCTCCACTTATGGTAGTTATGGTGGGGAGGTTAGAGCTCCTTACAGAGTCATTCCAAAAATCATTTCCTACTTATCGTTAATACTGTAGCTTCTCTCACCAAAAATAGTTTAAAAAATCCAAGTTTATTCCTATCCCTTATGACATTAAAAAAATGAAATTATGATCATCTTAAAACTCAAACTGCTACGAATTGGGTGATGAATAAAAATTTTGAAGAGTCTGAGAGTTAAAAAAAATATTTTTCAGGAGAAAACAGTAAAACAAAGCCACATCCAAGGTAAAAATAATACATCAAGACATGGAATTGAAAGAGAACATTATTACTTCAAGCAAATTATTGTTATTTTAAGGACAAACTTACAATTCTTTTTTTGCTTGTGTGCAAATCACTGTTTGCTTTGATATTTTTCTTTCACATCAAGGACAATCACAGAGAAAATAATGTCCAGGAACATTGGTTACCGTATCAAGAGCAATACTTCTTCAATCAGTGGTATCAGATTCACATGGTCCCCAATACCAGAAGAGTAATAACCAAACAGGCAAAACTGTTCTTTCTCCTTTAAATGCTATTCATGGTTGGCCTTTAAGAGTGTGGAACACAACTGCAAGCTTCCCTTCTGTAGATCAAGTGGACTTTATATATGAAGGGTCACGACTGACTTTCTAAAAGCCATAGGTTTGGGGTATGTATGTGTACATAATTTTTAAAATAACTAGAGATGATCAGAAAATAGGACTTTGATCTTTAAAACAACAACGACAACAAAACCTGTGTCAAGTGGAACTTTCATGTTCCTTCACCATTATGGCTATACCTTCTAAGAAAGGGATTACACAAATTATAGTTAAAAGAGAAAATCTCATGTATTTAGGTTTCCAAGTAAAAAGTTTTGCTAGTTAACTTTAGACACCACTGTTTCTTAACTGCAATGACAGAATTATTTTTAGCACACGTAGCAGGCACACAATAAACATTTAAATTATTTTACAAAATTTTAAAACTTCTTTAATTTGGAATTTGAGAGTTCAAACTATGCAGCAGTTCAAAGTGAAGTCTATAGTTGTGTTATAAACAAGTATTTTTAAAAGTGGCAACAAATGCTACTCTATTCCAGAAACTCATTTCAGAGAATTAAACAGCACTGCTTACACATCAACGGTATACAGAGAACAGATGTCCAGTTGTCAGGGATATTTCACAAGGGGATTCTGCAGGGTTTGGAGGTGATGCAAGTGTTCAGTCATTTCTAGCTCCCTTCTAATTCTAAAAGTCTACAGTTTTCCTAGTAGTTCTAATCAGGAAAAAGTTATTTCTTCTATTATTGCCAGATTATATCATTCATAGATGGAAACTTCAGGATGTTACTATCTGTGCTTAAAATAAACGTCATCTTTCATACTATGATGAAACTCACAGGGATCTTCTCCCTACTTGTTCCAGATGGAGACCTCGCCCTGCTGTTTCTGACCGTGTTTCACTGTGATTGAACAGGACCTATTTTAGCCTGAATGTTCTCCTTCTCCTGGCAATGTCATAAACACTACAACAGACAAAATGAATTTTTAAAACATTTCAACAAACGTTACATTTCAAATTCAGAAATAAGCACCTGTACTTCAAATTCTGTGTTAAACATAGTAAGTGATCTAAATGCAAATAGTTGGTACACATGCTGTTGCTCAGTTCTCTCTAATTAGGGATGTCTATCCCATGAAAAAAAATAGCTTCAGGTTACTTCATAATACTAAGATGCTAACTGATTATGATGGTCACTTATACAATTAATGTTGGATTCCTGGTTCTGATGACATAGGGACACACACACACACACACACACACACACACACACACACACATTTCTTTTACGTCCATGACAGTTTAGTTTTCACATATATATTTTGCAAAATATTTACCCACATATCCTCCAGGAATTGCTAGAGAGATGAAATGTAAAAACAAACTACTTAAAGAGATTTTGTAGCTTCCGAAAACAGTGATGAGACACATGAATAACTAGAAAAAGTCCTCTGATTCCTTAGAGTTAGTTCTAAGTGTTATCAGATGATAAAATTTCAAGTAGTCATAATTTTCTACTTTTGAAATACTGGTTCACAAAAAAAAAAAAAAAAAAAAAAATCAAATCTCCATGAATCAAGCACTGGCAAAATGGCAGTGAACTACACTGAGAATCAGGTCTACAAAAGACAGTCCTGGACTGATGACTGCCAATCTTTAATACTGCCTTCAAAGGTCTGTGCAGCACTTTGAAATACAAAATAATTATAGTTGGAGCAGTTATTCTAAATCTAAGTAGGTAATTCCTATGGCAGTGCCTGTTTACCCAGAACTGTTTTCATTTCAAACCTATGTAAAATTTCTCACAAAGTTAGAGCACAACTCAGTCTGAACAGAAACCGCAGCACTGGAGTCTCAATTTTGAGTAAAATAAGCATTACCTATTAGGATGCCTCTGAATACAAATCACTTCTTTAGGTAAACAGGATGTGACTTCTCACTTGTGGTAAAAGTGAAGAAATTGTCTTTTGTGTGACATCTTAAAAGGTCTGTGCAGCACTTTGAAATACAAAATAATTATAGTTGGAGCAGTTATTCTAAATCTAAGTAGGTAATTCCTATGGCAGTGCCTGTTTACCCAGAACTGTTTTCATTTCAAACCTATGTAAAATTTCTCACAAAGTTAGAGCACAACTCAGTCTGAACAGAAACCGCAGCACTGGAGTCTCAATTTTGAGTAAAATAAGCATTACCTATTAGGATGCCTCTGAATACAAATCACTTCTTTAGGTAAACAGGATGTGACTTCTCACTTGTGGTAAAAGTGAAGAAATTGTCTTTTGTGTGACATCTTGACAATCAATTCGTCAAGGGCAAGATTCCCACCTGATGCAACGAGTCACACTCTACCCACACGACGCAGCTGGCAGAGACCTGGGTGCACACACACCTCCAGTGGGGACTGGACGCCCCTGACCTCAGAGCAGTGAGAGAAGAGGCGAGCCCTGGGCCAGCCCCAGTGGCCGGTGCTCAGCTCACCGGTAACAACGTGCAGTCTGCTTACCAGAGAGTGTTTTTCCCCTGGAGACACACTTCTAATTCTATAATGCTGGAAGCGGGTGAGAAAGGAAGGGCCCCACTCTTCAGTAAAATTCCTTTTTTAACATCATTTAACCATTATGATTAGGTATGGAATGACACAACTTGCCAAGTTAACTCTGATAAGGGATTAAGGTAAATGAATCTGTCGACTTTACAAATAAGAATGTGTAAATATATATATTCTGAGACATCATGTCCTATGCTTCTGATTTAAAATGTGACAAAGTTCTTTCAATAAACTGCATTAAATTTTTTTAACTTGAAACTTAAATCATCCTTACTGCACTGCTGTCATTCTCTTTACTTTTTATTTTCATATCGTGTCTATAAATACTTGAATTAAAAAACAAAAATCCCCAATCTTGAAACCAACTGACACTGAAGCTCTGAGGTTAGTTTATCACTTTTAAAATATTTTGCTAAAATGTAAAAACCCTGAAATTAAAACAAAAAATTTACAGTTTTACAGTATATATCTAATTTATTCTTTTAAAAAAATATTCTGAATTGCTTTTGTACAAGTTATCAAGTGTAATCTCTTTTCAAATGAAACTCCTCTCTAGGGCAGAAGAGGGTAGGTGGTATTGCCCCATGAAAAACCAATACAAATCTCACGTTTTCACGCTGGGACTTCGACTATCTCGAAGTAGTCATTGGGGAGGATGACGTAGCCCCTCTCCGAGGCGCCGTCCTTCTCCTTCTGGAAGTGCACCACCTCCTTCAACTTCTCCAGCTGCCTCTCCTGTCTGCGGCACCGCTGCTGCGCAGTCTTGAGCTTCTTCCGGAGCTTCTCCACTTGCTGCTCCAGCTGGTGGATCCTCTTCCGCTGGTGCATGGTGTCCTCCACGGTGTAGTTGTGGTCACAGAAGACGGAGAGGTTATCGGGGGTCTGAAGAGGAGGCATGAGCAACCCGATCGCAGCATCAACCTGGGAAATGGGGGGCGTTAAAGGAGGCGGTGGGGGCTGTTCCTGTGGCTCCAGGAGATCTTCCTTCTGGAACAAAGATGCAGAGTGTGTTTGAGCTTCATTATTAAAAGTAACAGATTAAAAGAAAACACTAAATTCCACACCTGTGCAATATAAGAATGTTAGACTTAGTTCTGCCTCCTTGGCATAGAAACAGTCTAAAATGAAAAGAATAGTTTTAATTTTCCTTTTTTACCTGAAGTAGAAATGGGATGCAAAAAAGACAAAATGATTAATTGGATCTAATTAAACACTAGCACTGAAAACTGAGGGGGAAAATACTCTGAAAGTTAACTATCATCATAAAGGAAAACCAAAACTTAATAACATATAAGCAGGAACACTAGGATTCCCTAGTGGCTCAGACAGTAAAGCGTCTCCCTGCAATGCGGGAGACCTCGGTTCCATTCCTGGGTAGGGAAGATCCCCTGAAGAAGGAAATGGCAATCCACTCCAGCACTCTTGCTTGGAAAATCCCATGGACGGAGGAGCCTGATAGCTACAGTCCAAGGGGTTGCAAAGAGTCGGACATGACTGAGCGACTTCACTTTCACTTTTAAGCAGGAACATGGGGCTTTCTGGGTGGCACTAGTGGTAAAGAACCTGCTTGCTTACGCAGGAGACATGAGAGACATGGGTTCGATCCCTGGGTCAGGAAGATCCCCTGGAGAAGGAAATGGCAACCCACTCCGGTACTCAGCTGCAAAATCCCATGGATAGAGGAGCCTGGTGGGCTACATAAACACACAAGCAGGAATACAGACTGATCTTAAAGTAAGTTAAAAGCTAGGCTGAGTGTCTTAGTGTGAGAATATTTAACTTTACTAAACACGGTATTTTTTAAAATATTTTGCTGTGAACAGGGGTCATTTACAAGGGATGGGTTCCAAGTAACATTTATATTCTTAACATTTATATCCTACTGTGGCTTTTCCAGATTTTCCACTGAACACATTAACTTTATGGAAAGAGACCCGCCCAGTACTTTACACACCCCTCACCTTGTCGTGTGGCTCAGTACACAGAAATATCGTGGGGACAGCATCTTCTTTCAGCAGCTTGTTGTTGCACTCCCGCTTAAAGCAGTCCGGGGTAAAGTGCTCCGAGCAGATGCTGCTGTACTTGGTGGGCTTAAAGTTTTTCCTTCTGACGGCCGCTTCCCATTTCTTACAAAGACTGGGTCGAGTAAGAGGAAACCTAAGAAGATGAAATGATTCCGTTTTTTAGCCTTACTCAGAAACAAAAAGGCACACCCAGGCGTCCCTGCTTAGAAAAGAATTAGCTTACAACCATCGGTGTTCACACACCACGGGCGTTTGATTAACGCACCTCCTCCCACTAATCCTTTTTTTGACAGTTTTTCAGGTGTACCCTTATCACCCTAGATGTTACAGATGTACTTGTTTGGACACAGAGAACAAACTTGTGGTTGCCAAGGGGGAGGGGAGTCGGGAAGAGTGGGACTGAGAGTTTGGGGTTACATATAGAGAAGGGACAAACAACAAGGTTCTATTGTGTGGCCAGCGAACGATAGTCAAAATCCTGAGATAAACCCAAATGGAAGAGAACATGAAAAGAAATGCAGACTTATGTATAACCGAATCACTTTGGTGTAAGGCAGAAACCAACGAAATGCTGTAAATCAACTATACCAAGATAAAGTAAACTTTTAAAAAATGGACTTGTTTTAAAATCCTGTAACTAAAGTGAGCATCACTAGTGTGAGAAATAAGTCACCCCTCCTAGCATGGTATTTTTTTTAAAAAGCAGCATTTCTTATAGGAATCTTATTGATCACAAAGCAGTTATAAGAATGTCAGATATAATGATGTATACAATCTAAATAGGTCAGGCTCATTAGGATTTACATTATGCAAAAACATACTTATTAAAAGGCAGCCACGTGGACAGATGCACACAACTGGCAGAGCAGGTGATAGGAGGGTAGGTTCAAGGGCCCATGTGATGTTTTTCCCTCCTTTGCAGTAAATAACCTTCACAAACAGACACATCTAATATACAAGGGTAAACTATCTCAGTCTTTAATGCTTTTTATATTGAAGACACTACAATTTTGGGTAAAATACGCATGCTATAGACTGAATTTGTATTATTATTTTTTTACCAGTGGTCCTCTGTGTACTGTAAAACAAAACTGCACGTTTATAACTATGTACTGAGACAAAGAAGCTTTTTGTTTTCTTGAGAATCATCTTGACAAATATGAATCAAATTGTAGTCAAATCATAATGATAAGGAAAAAAAGTATTCATTTTAATTTACCTCTTAATCAACTGAAACACATCCATTAGGCCCAGATAAAGAGAGATACGAAGCTTTTAAACTTATTTTGGTTTTATTTTTCCAGGTAAAAGATTCAGTGAGTTAGCGAGGGGGATTGAAAAAAAGCCAAAAAAGGGTGTTTTGACTCTGTGTCCCAGTTTCTCTACCAAGTAGATACACTCGAGCCTGACTCTGCTTGGTTGTGGAGCCCTAATCTACCTTCAGGGTAGTCCCTTCTCTTTGCCCAGAACATCTGTTCCACTACCTAGACTGTTCCTGCTGGAAATGCCTCTAGAAGCAGACACAGCAGCAACCACTGGGAGACTCAACACCCAGGGCCTCCTGACCAAGGATTACAATGCAGCTTATTTCTGAGGTCAAGATCCTTCCCGAAACTGTTCTTTTAGATAAGGCATAAGATGCAGATTAGCCCTTCTTTTGGTCAAATCAATTATTTAACCACGAGCAGAAACTCAGTATTTCTGAAACATGTGAATGTCATCCTTAACCAGTGCCAATGAAGGGTTTTCCTTATGTCTGGATTCCCTCAGCCACATCATTAGAAATGGGGAGGAGGGGAGCTGAAAGTCTGATCGCGTCACCCATCTCCATACCTGTTCCTTCACTTTGGAAGTGCTGGAGGTCCACCCATTAGCTTTCAGAAATTCTAATAAATCAAGAGGCAACATTAGGAAGTGTTAAGTGTTCTGTTTCTTGGAAGGGGAAAAAAAAAAATCAACATTCTCGAGACCTCTCTATACCCTACACACTCTGATTTTTGTTCTCATATCAAATGTATAAAAATGCACCCACATTCCCTGTTAAACATGGAAGGTCCTTACTACCCCCAAATTTAAGATTTTGCTTTAGTAATTATTTACCTATAAATGTGTGGATGTGTGGATCACAACAAACTGTGGAAAATTTTCAAAGAGATGGGAATACCAGAAGACCAGACTTTCCTGCCGCCAGAGAAACCTGTATGCAGGTCAAGAAGCAACAGTTAGAGCTGGACATGGAACAACTGACTGGTTTAAAACTGGAAAAGGAGTTATATTGTCGCCCTGCTTATTTGACTTATACACAGAATACATTATGCGAAATGTCAGGCTGGATGAATCACAAGCTGCGATCAAGATTGCCAAGAGAAATATCAACCTCAGATAATGCAGACAACACCCACCCTAATGGCAGAACGTGAAGAGAAACTAAAGAGCCTCTTGAGGAAGGTGAAAGAGGAGAGTGAAAAAGCTGATTTAAAACAGCATTCAAAAACTAAGATATGGCATCTGTTCCCATCACTTCATGGCAAATAGATGAGGGAAAAAAAATGGAAATCATGGCAGATTTTATTTTCTTGGGCTCCAAAATCACTGTGGATGGTGACTGCAGCCATGAAATTAAAAGGTGCAAAAAAATAGATGCTTGCTCCCTGGAAGAAAAGCCATGACAAAACCTAGACAATGTATAAAATAGCAGAGACATCCCTTTGCCGACAAAGATCCGTCTAGTCAAACCTATGGTTTTTCTAGCAGTCATGTGTGGATGTGAGAGTTGGACCATAAAGAAGGATGAGCGCTGAAGAATTGATGGTTTTGAACTGTGGTGTTGGAGAAGATTTTTGACAGTCCCTTGGACTAGGAGGAGATCAAACCAGTCAATTGTAAAGGAAATCAACCCTCAATATTCACTGGAAGGTGCTGAAACTGAAGCTCCAATACTTTGGTCACGTGATGTGAAGAGCTGACTGACTGGAAAAGATCCTGATACTGGGAAAGACTGCAGGCAATAGCAGAAGGGGGCGACAGCGGATAAGACGGTTGACTGGCATCACCCATTCGAAGGACATCAGTTTGAGCAAACTCCGGGAGGCAGTGAAGGACAGGGAAGCCTGGCGCGCTACGGTCCATGGAGTGTCAAAGAGAGGGACACTACTTAGCACCACGGGGTCGCAACGAGTGGGACACTGCTTAGCAACTTAACAACCACCTACAAACAATCTGTATAATCTACCACCGATTCTCCGTGAGCTAGCATCCATTTACAGTAGGAAATTTTTGCAAGACACTTTAAACCTAACAATTTATAAATATTGAATTTGGCCGATTGAAAATGGCATCGTGCTGACATCAGATCATCATTATTCCGTTGCGCGGCTTCTTTTCAGTGAGGCTTCCTTCTTCTTGGGCTCTGGCCGCAGCAGCGTCCGGGAGAAGCAACCCCGAGGGCGGGGGCGCGCTAACCCTGGCCCTGAGGGGCCCCTCGCCACGCTAGACGCACTGTCACTGCCCGGGCTACACTGCGATCTTGGCAGTCCCTGAGGCTTTCTCCGGAGCTCAGCCGTCCTTAACGGCGGACTCCCAGAAGCTGAGTCCAAGACATGCTCCCTGACACGGCAAGGTGAGTCCTCACCTCACCGATGCCGGACCAGCAGGGTGGGAAACGCGGGACTCTGCTTCTGCTGCAACCTCCTTCTAAGAGTTATTACCACTTGCCTTCTCCGGGGCCCGGGTGTGGCACCCTCACAGCCAGCGGGGGTTCCACACAGCGCCCGCGAGCTTCGAACCCGCCACCCGGAGAAGCGCGCCAGCCTTAACGCGAGGGCGGGCAGCCGCGGGGGCGCGCGCCGGGGACGCGCAACCCGAGCCTGAGGCGACTGCTCGGGGACACGCCCACTGCCCGGCCCCGCCCCTCACAGGTCTCGCGCGGAAACGCGCCTGGCTCCGCCCCCGAGCGCGACCTTCGCACTGGGTCTCGTGCAGGCCCTCGCCCAGTCCCGCCCCTCTCACAGGTCTCGCATGGACTCAAACACAGTGTAAAATAAGAAAATTCTAAATTTCTGGAATCAAGCACCATATCTTCTGAAATCACCTTATCCAGATTTCTCTGATCCTATTTTTTCTTTGCAACCTAGAACATTTTGCTTTTTAAAAAAGAAAGAAAGAAAAAAATCCTGACTGAATTGCAAACTTGCAGGGATGATAGGATAGTCCAGTGACAGAGAATGTAGCCACAGTCCTCACAGTAGCAGCCAATGAGGGACTGGTAGCCCATGAGACAATGCAATTGACCAAACGTATGGTGGAGTGAGGAGAGATGAACAAATAACAACCTTCCTGTGACACACAGCCTAGAGATGGAGTGGGAATGTGGGGTGATAGTTTCCTTGATGCTTTTCAATTCAAGCACCTGCTTTTAACCATGGCAATTTAAGTACAGGCAGGCGCACTAAGGCCCGCGAACAGTGCAGGCAGGTGCACTCAAGCGCAGGCAGCCAAGGGGAGCCACCCCGCACCCGAGGCCAGAGGTGGCACCTGAGGCCAGAGGCAGCACCCGAGGCCAGGTGGGCAGCCGGGAGGAACAATCCAATGTCCAAGGAGTTGTGGCTGCACGGGCAAAGGAGGGCCTAGAAGACCAATCCCACGTTGAAGGACAGGAATGGCGGTGGTGTGGATATCCCTCATCCAAGGTAAGGAGCAGAGGCTGCACTTTGCTAGAGCAGCCATGAAGAGATACCCCACACCCAAGGTAATTGAAACCCAAGTAAGATGGTAGGTGTTGCAAGAGGGAATCAGAGGACAGATACACTGAAACCATACTCACAGAAAACTAGTCAATCTAATCACACTAGGACCAAACCCTTGTCTAACTCAATGAAACTAAGCCATGGCCGTGGGGCAACCCAAGATGGGTGGGTCATGGTGGAGAGGTCTGACAGAATGTGGTCCGCTGGAGAAAGGAATGGCAAACCACTTCAGTATTCTTGCCTTGAGAACCCCATGAATAGTATGAAAAGGCAAAATGATAGGATACTGAAAGAGGAACTCCCCAGGTCAGTAGGTGCCCAATATGCTACTGGAGATCAGTGGAGAAATAACTCCAGAAAGAATGAAGGGATGGAGCCAAAGCAAAAACAAAACCCAGCTGTAGATGTGACTGGTGATAGAAGCAAGGTCCAATGCTGTAAAGAGTAATATTGCATAGGAACCTGGAATGTCAGGTCCATGAATCATGG
>SJXQ01006939.1:480570-493357 GCA_006408695.1 Aepyceros melampus | reverse complement strand
CGCCCGGCCCCGCCCCTCTCACTGGTCTCGCGCGGAAACGCGCCTGGCTCCGCCCCCGAGCGCGGCCTCAGCACTGGGTCTCACGCAGGCCGCGCCCGGCCCCGCCCCTCTCACTGGTCTCGCGCGGAAACGCGCCTGGCTCCGCCCCCCGAGCGCGGCCGCGCGCCCCCCGCGGCCCCACTAGGGCCCAGCCCCGCGAGCTACGCGGGGTCCTTACTTGTGAAAAGAAACGGGTTTATCCTTGTCGTATCGATTCTTGCAGCCGTAGGCGGAACAGGACTGTACCATCCTTCCGGTCCTCAGTTACCTCACTTCTGCCGCCCCAGCAGGCAGTTGAGGCTGTTATCAGTGTCGCCGCGCTCTGCTTTGACACCCTCGCTTCTTCTGTAGCTTTTGCCAACAGTCAGACTGATGAGGGCCTCACTCGGGAGTCACTAATGTGCCCGTTTTGTTGTTTGCATTAGCGGAAAGACCACAGCCATCGCCCTCTCCCATCTCCAAGATGGCGGAGGCAGCTTCAACCTCACCTCTCGCGAGGAGTTCGTCCTACTGTTTCTGATTAGCCCTGAGGTCAGAGGTAACGTTCCCTGGGACGCAGGCCATTGGCTGAGGCCCGGCGTTGCGGAAGTGGGCGGGGCCCCCGAGCTTCCGGAAGGAAGAAGGAACTAGCTAGGAGGAGACTGGTCCTGCGCTCCCGCCCCCACCCTCTTCGATGCTTCCTTGGCTTTTGTATGCCGTGCGGCTGAGGTTAGAGAATTAGGTGATTCTGTTAGGTCCGCTGGCCCAACCTGAAGCAGGACAGGTGCAAAGCTGAGGTGGTCGGGTAATTGGGTTCGTCTCTTTAAAAGGGGAGCCCCAGTTGGAGTGATTTGTAGAAGGTGCTGGGCTCCTCTCCATCCCGGTACCTGCCTCTAGGTATTCGGAGCTCTGGGAAGAGATCGCAACAGCAAAAGCGGACACCTTCACACGCGCCAGGGCCAGTCTTCCCAGGAGGCCGAGACTAAGGCCTTGGCTGCTGTGATAATCCTAACGGTCCCCAGGTGCTGTGTTGGGAAAATCCGTCTGAGGGACGTTTTTTCTCCTTGGCTTGCTCCTTTCGTCGGTGTGGATGGCGAACTGTTGTCATCTCATGGCTCTCTCTTTTTTTAATCGGTGAGCAAGGCTGGCACATCTTCATAGAGCAGCTGCTCTAGTAAGGGGAAGACAGACAATAAAAATGTAAATAAGTTCACATTTTGCAAAGATGCCTGAATCTGAATACATTAGAATGCTGTAAGGCTAATAAGGGTAGAGGAGAAGGTCACTGCCTAATGTCTGAGAAGGGAACATTTAACTAAAGCATGGGAAAAAGGGAATGGGTGCTAACTAAGGCGATCAGGCAGTCGAGTTCTGACTTTTCTGGGAAGGGAATGGAGGCTGTGGGTGGAGCCCAGTGAGCCGGGGAGAAGGGCATGAAGTGAGGGGGAGGCTCGTAAGTTGTTGGTCTGGATGGTAGCGCAGTGGGAAGCCCGGAGTCATTTTAGGCCTCAGAGAGATGTGATAAACATATTTAAAAGGTCATTGTGACTGTGTATCAGAAAGGGGTAACAGAGAAAGTGAGCAGACCAATTAAGAGGCAAGGAAGAGAATGGTTCCTTTGGTCTAAGGTGGTGGCAGGGGCTAAGTATGTAAGAGGTAGAAACGCCAGGGCCTGCTGCTAGATGGAAAGGAAGAAGAGAAGAATCAGATGGAGTAGAAAATGGCAACACATCCCAGTGTTCCTGCCTAGAAAATTCATAGGCAGAGGAGCCTGGCTGATTACAGTCCATGGGATGGCAGAGTCAGACACGGCTGTGCACGCACACACGAGCTTGAGTTTCTGACTTGAGCACGTCAGATGGATGGCAGTGCCTTTTACTGAGATGCTGATGGCCTTAAAAAAAAAAAATCTGTGTCCCAGCAGAAGAGAGAACTTGGAGGGTTGCTGATGGCCTTAAAAAAAAAAAAAAAAAAAGCTGTGTTAAGCAGAAGAGAGGACTTGGAGGGTTGCGAGTGGTTTTGGAAGCTGGGTCATTGGAGTTGTAGGAGTGAGGAGTATAAGAAGTGAAAGAATAAGTGGTTCTCAGGGCCTGGAATGCAGGCTACTAAAGAAGCGTGAAAGATCCCAGCCAGTGCAGCTTGCACTTTTGAGGTTTGTGATCTGGTCATTCCATTTAGTTGATTTTCCCTCCCAAATTCTGTTCTTCCCTCTTCTTTCTTCCAGCTATCCATAATTTGGAAATGAAATAAACACTCTTATTATTTGTTGAATATTATCCTAATGTTTCCTTACTTCAAAATGTTGAATTTACTGGTAAAGTGAATTGCATGTAATTTTAAAATACATAATATTGAACTGAGTGTTGTATTTTTCTTTGTAAAAACAATCCCCCCAAATTAAATTTTCACTGTGTGGTCTGCAAATCAATTTATTTGCTTAATAGAAAAATAATTTTCAGTACCTCTAACCCATCATCAGCTTTTCTTTATTACTTTGTCCGTTTCTTAACATGCCTAAGGCTAGGATTAACTGTTCCTTACTTGTCAAGGGATAACTTCAAGGAAGTCTTTCAAAGACTTCATCATACTTTCAAAGATGATTGTCTGCTTTTTAAAAATCTTAATGGAAGCCACCCAAATGTCCATTAATAGTTGAATAAGTTGTGGCACAGTCATAATTGGAAAACTATATGGCAAGCAAAATAAAGCAGCCCCACCACATGGATAGTTCTTACAAACATAATGTTGAAGAAATCAGGCACACGAAGGGAATTATAAGATGGTGGTGATGCCTCTGTTGACTGAAGTGATGGTTGAACGGTGTGTTCACATCATGATAAGGCATCATCTGACCCTGATGACTTATGTTTGGTGTTTGTTCGACTTTAGTAAAATCGCTTATTAAGCAAACAAGGGCCACACAAGATAGGCAAAACTGCCCTTTTTTTTTTTGTTAAGAGAAAGCTGTTTATAGGTCATATCTCTTCATTTGACCCCTTCAATAAATATCAAAGGTGAATACATGCATAGCTTTATATGACCATCTAAGAGAATAAATAGGGATAAACTGAAGGATACTGTTAATTGATGTTCTTCAAAGTCTTAAGAGGCTAATTCATTTAGTAATAGAACATTTTTTTAAGGAACACAGAAAATTTACCCCTTAAGCTGAAAAGGGTAAGCTTTGTCTCAGTTTTTCTAGAAGGGTACACTGAAGAAAAATAAGCCACTTGTTTTGGTGTTGGAGAAGGCTAAGGCTATTACTGGTCTCTAATAGTTTAGGTCTTAGTTTCTTCTATCCAGCTATGCTACTTTTTCTATAAAGTTTTAATATTAAAATACCCCCACATTCATTCCCTCTGGGCCTCATTCTTTTCATCTGTAGAGTGAGGTGGTAGGACTGAAGAATTGTTAATTTGGAATCCACGAATGGTCAGCTCTTTGAATCCCCTGAAAATGAACCAAAACTATACCTCTGTGTAGCTGGGGAGCTATCCATAGTTTGTCTGGTTTTCACAGAGAAAACATAAATTCACAGTTTCTAAGGTCCCTTATAGCTCTGACATTCTAGGATTCATGAAACAAGATTTTCATGTAGATATAAATGATAGGTTTTCTGTAATACTGATTAGCAGAGTGAATGTTTTGATCTGAATTATTTTTAAATTTTGTTTTGAAATTAATTAAAATCAAAACTGTTAGCTATAACTAAAACATCTTTATTTAATGTGTAGCCTTCAGTGTCACATACTACATTCCCCTCAAGAGGTGACAGTCTGGAAGGAAAAGGACAGCGTTCAGACAGGCTCAGTGTTGTCTGACAGAAGTGTACTGCCCCGGTACCCCGTCTGGATTGGGACAAGACAGGGGCGGCAGTGGATGGGGGAGACTGACTGACAGCATCTCGGATGTGCTTGCAGTCAAGAACGCCATGCTCAGAACAGACATGGACACCCTGATGGTGGTCTGGTTCTGATGCTACGACAAAAACTCAACTGTCTTCACCTCTGCGACAGGATCACCTCCTGTCAGCAGCCTCTAAAGCCCACCCACCTGCTCTGGGGAGACTCTGAGGTCTTTGGGCCTGAACACCTTGAGTGCCCTTTGCTTGGCCTCGCTCATTTCAGTTATCAACCATGACATTTCAATAAGATACATACTCATGGGGTGGGAATCAGGGTACAAGTCTTAACTCTCATTCCAATTTCACCCTTAACTGTCTAGAATTAGTATAGATTGCCCCAATTAAATAATATTCCTCAAAAACATTTCTATGTTTAAAAATTTTTAAATATCAAAGCAAAACTGGTGAAAAAGAAAGTCATCGCAACCATTATACTGAATGCTATTTCTGAAATTAAAGCAAACAGTATCAAAGACACCAGACAGTAACAGCCACTTTTAAATTTTACATTATGTTGCTTTTATTCCAAAGAATAACTGCTTGACAAACTCTTAAATCACAAAGTTTGAACCAAACTGTCAATCCTCTGAAACAACTCTGTGAGGTAGGTATCTGCACAGCACGGGGACCAACACAGCCCTTTCTTATGCTGCTGCTTTCAGGTGCTAAGAACGGTGGTCGCTGGAACCACTGGTCTACTGGGCAGTTAGACGACTGTTTCCTCCGTCTTGCTCCCCACAGAGCTGCCCAAGTTATCATCTGCTCGTGGGGGTTGGACCATCTGTTTTTGTGAAAGTTACAGTATTATTGTTTATAAAAATCCAAATTGTTGCTTTGATTTATAAGCTCTAACTCTGAATCACAGAAGTACTACTATGATGTTTAAAATACTGATTGATACCTGCTTTATATACTCAGATCCCTTTACATTTATCACCAGTGATCAATCAAGGTGACATAAGAAACAGCTCTAGAATTCTGAGATGCCAGCACGTTCCCTCTTCAATTGAGTAAGACTTCACACAGTGTTGTATGTTACAAAAGTTGGTACAATACACCTCTACCAGGAAAGCTGTAGAAGGAATTCCAGATATTACAATAAAAGTGTGGTGAGTGTGACACTTGAAGCAGAACACGTGCACAGAAAATGAAAGCCTTTCACAAACGACACGGCTGTAGCCCACACCAAACGTGCAGTTGTTAGGAAATGCATTTCGAGACTGGTGAATGGTAGTGTAACAAACTCCTACTCACTGCTTTTCAAGTCAGTGCAGCTGAAATGTTTCCCTGTGAAATGTGCTCCCCTGTGAGAATTAGACTGGCAACTGTTGAGTCAGGATTCACGTAGCTGTGATGTCATCTTTCTAGACCTTTCCTATTCCTATGCAGGTTCCAGACATCTGGCAAAGGATCCCAGTTTCTCCCCATGTAGGAATCCTAGTCATCTGATACCAGTGCAGTCACTTATTTGCGCCTGGCTTCAGACAAAAAAAGAAACCCTTTCATCTATATCAAGAGTTTCATCTGTGAAGAGGAAGGTAATGTCCTGCCTCCTCCACATAACTGTCTGGAGGGTAAAATGAAAAGTGTGCAAGAAATTGCTTTAAATACAATGTGCTGTACTTAAGAACTTTTGTTTTCCTCTCTGACAAGCAGCAGCTTGGTCTTAGGCCCAATGACAAGAGCTGTTGTTGACATATCACCATTCAGCATCTCTTCAGTTGACAGCATCTGGCTCACCTGGAAGACTGGGACTGATCTACGTTTCTCCCTGTCTGTCCACAGCGACGCCCCTTGACATGTGGGTGGACAGGAAGACCAGCGGGGACTGCAGGGGCAGAGCTGACACTGCCCAAGCCCCGGGGATCAGAGACCACCCTGCAGCCCAGGTCACTCATAAGCAGTGCCAGCCAAGGGAGTTAAGATGTCATAATACTTGCGGTTTTGATTCTTCGCAAACAGAAAACTGCAGAGGGGAGTTTAGGTACTTATGCCATAGTCATCCAAACACGGAGATAACTTCTATACTCATCGCCTTCTGCATGAGGCCTGATGAATCTGGGCCATATCCTGCCATCTAGTGACAGTGTTACAACAGTTTTCTGACAGAAAATTAACCAAATCTGTCCACCTGTTGCTACAGCTCACTGTTAATTTCTCTTGTCAGAAATCGTGCTCCTAGTACCCTCCTTATAAGCATCCCTAGTGGCTCAGATGGTAAAGAATCACCTGCAATTCAAGAGACCCAGGTTTGATCTTTAGGTTGGGAAGATCCTCTGGAGAAAGGAATGGCTAGCCACTCCAGTATTCTTGCCTGGAGAATCCCACGGACAGAGGAGCCTGTTGGGCTACAGTCCACGGGGTCACAAAAAGCTGGACATGACCGAGCAACTAACACAAAGCAGAAGAGAGTCCCCTCCTAAGGTCTTTGGTGCTCACAGTCCTGAGAACCACCTTCCCGAGGGAGGCACTGAGCTGCTATGTGTCTGCAGTATCACCCAGGTTCCTGAAAAACGAAATTCCCTTTAGAAGTTACTGAAACTTTTAAATGCTACGCCTACAAAAGGACCAAACTCTTACGGAAATGCCGTAACAGAGTATCAAGTGTGCTGACTGCAGACAAATGTCTTACAGTTTCTTAATTCTTCTATTGATTAAGTGTTCTGTAAACCAAGATAATGAAAGCAAATGAACAAATTCAAGTTTCTTCTTTCACTTTCAGCTGATAACAAAGAATTATATTGGAGTGGAAAAGCAGAACTACTTCAAATGCACAAAAGTTAGCTAGTACTCAAAGAAACACTGACTTTTCCCCAATACTGTACAATATTTTATTGTAACAAAAATATTTAGGTGAGGCTCATAGCAGTGTATTATCATGTAGGTACTCACTGAGAAGGATGAATCTGATAAACTTTACATCTGACAATATCCCACTGAACATTCAATTAATCTGAGTAATTTGGGAGGGGGCGGTGCAGAGAAGATACAAGAAGCATCCCATTTTATGTAATTCCATATTTTTCCACAGAGTTTATAGACAACACAGACTCAAGATACAGTTGTAAATCAATCTAATTCTAACCTTAATATTAGAATCTGCGACATGTAAAAATTCCAGTCATATATTGCTAGGTATTTTGCCAAATGATAATCAAATGTTTGTCCTAAAGTGGTTTTAAGCTCATTAGATCATATTCAGATGCTTCATACCGCCATGGTCCTTTTGTCTGATGTTATACATCCGCTCAGCTGTTTTAGTAAACTCACGTTTTTTCATCTGTTTAGTCTCTGTGTTATTACTTCTCGATACATAATAGAGATGTAGATGAGCAACAGAAAGATGACAAAGAAGTCATCGAGAAAGCCGAGAATTCCAAACAAGGCTTCGGGTACAAAATCCAGAGGTGATATAAGATAGAAAAACGCTCCCATCAAACAAAGTATTATCCTGATACGGAACATCCAGAAAAGGCCCCCGACTGAAAACATCTCTCTGAATGCATGCCTCAGTAAAGTGGGGAGGTCCATAATTCTTTCCATAATCTGGCAGAAGAAGAACAAATATGATTTGGTATGGAAGGTGTCAGACTTCAAAATAATACAATTTTCTTAAAACGTACAGACAGTTAACATAAGTGAAGGAGTTTCACATACTGATAGAACACAGAATGTTCTACTTACTCATTTAAAAAACAGTTCTTTGATTAGTAGGTTTTTATAAAATAGGTCTTATTACAGATAACTGAAAAGTAAAGTATCAACAAACTTAAAATACAGGATAAGTTAACATAAGTGAAGGAGTTTCACATACTGATAGAACACAGAATGTTCTACTTACTCATTTAAAAAACAGTTCTTTGATTAGTAGGTTTTTATAAAATAGGTCTTATTACAGATAACTGAAAAGTAACTAAAGTATCAACAAACTTAAAATACAGGATATAGTATTAGTAATACAAAACTCAAGTTATCTCTATTTTGAGTTAGTAAAATAAACTAACGAAGAACTTGTGTATAACATTAAGCTGAGGCTTGAGCTCAAGTCTCAACTTTAAGGTTGGACAGATCTGGGCTTGAACTCACTCAATCCATTATTAGCCAGGTAACCTTGAGGAAAGTTGTTTAACCTACTCGAGATAAGTCAGCGTCTAACTGAGTATATGCCACAAGGAATGTTAAGAACTAGAAAAGATACTGTTATAAAAGACCTTTATAAATTGCCAGACAATATATATAAAACATATAAGTATATATAATATAAATATATAGACACATCAACTTGGATGGCTTTGACCACCTAAGAGTATCAGTGAAACTGATTTCCTTCTTAGGATGTTTATTCTGTGGAACTTGAGTTTAAGTGAATTACTAATTGCCACAATGATTTTTGGAATGCCAGACCTAACCCTTATCTGGAAATGATTATTTTTCTGAATATATACAGACTAATAATTAGATTATATTTACTCTGTAAATATACTGAAAACCAGTGAATTATATAATTGAAACAGGTTTACTTTACAGCATGTAAATCACATGCAAATAAAGTTGTTTAAAAAAGAAAAGTACCCGTGCGTATTTGTATGATCTTGAGTGAGTTGGCTGACTGTCTGACTGCAGACGTGTTGCTCTCTGTGCAGCTGCTGGCTGGCTGCGCGACCTGAAAGGTCCTGTGCAGTAATGAGCACTCGCAGTCACTCCCTTGAGGTCTCATTTCTGAGGGGCTGGGAGATGCAAGAGAAACTGGCCAGGGGAAGGAAGTACGTCCCTTCCTGTGGTCATTCCACTGCCCACAGTTCACCTACTGCTAACCATCTTGCATAAATATCATAAATCCAACACTAAGCATGTATTTTATTTGTCTGACAAGTGCCATCTAAGTTGAGAGGGAAATGGAGATGAAAATGGGAAGAACTGAGCTAGTGATGAGAGAACAGTTTTAAAAACCCCACTAGATAAAATCTTGTAACTCCTCTTGGAAAACTGGTCACAAAAAACAGGAATGGTGTTTTTAGAATCACTTCGTATGTCAATTTTCTGTTCTCTATGGAAGAAACTAATATTTAACGCAAAACAGCTACACAGCTTTCACAAGGTCTATGGTAAATTACTTAAAATATTCTAATGACCAACTGGTACATCCTTTTGAATACTTCTCTGTCCTTTATCAGAGCTATTTTGTTCAGTTCTCATACCATTATCATTTGCACAAAATCTGTAGTGATTAGACAAGAAAATATGAAATGGGCCATCAAGACATATTTGTATGTCAATCACTGTATGACTCCAACTCTGAGGTAGAATACCAAACTAAGAGCTAAATGTCTTTATTAAATTGTAATTTCATCACACACCAAGCTTTCTTACTCATAAAGTATATATCTGACACACAGAAAATAATTGAGCAATGATATGCTTCATACTTTAAATATCAATGAATATCTTTAAATGAATTTTTTTAACCTCAGTGATAGTTCCTGAATTTCAAACACTGATTTTCAAAGAATCGTCCTAAGATGCCTCTGGAGGATATGTAAGAAAATTGCTAGATAAGAAACAGCAGAAGAGGCTCCCAAATACCCAAGGAGGATAGTAGTGACCTGGTCAAGCTTTTCTTGCAGCTTAGACATCTAAAAGACTGGTCCATCACCATCCACAACAGGCAAACTATATGTATGCTTTTAAATGAACCTGCCATCACAAATGAGGAACGTATGAACATGGGAGCACACATCTACACAGTACGTACATGGGAGCACAAGTCTACACAGGTGTTTAATACAGAGGTGCAGTATCATTTCTATCTTAAGGATAACAGTAAGTTATATGCTAGACAGCATATTAAAAAGCAGAGACATTACTTTGCTGACAAAGGTCTGTCTAGTCAAAGCTATGGTTTTTCCAGTAGTCATGTATGGATGTGAGAGTTGGACCATAAAGAAAGCTGAGTGCCAAAGAATTGATGCTTTTGAACTGTGGTGTTAGAGAAGACTCTTGAGGATCCCTTGGACTGCAAGGAGATCCAACCAGTCCATCCTAAAGGATATCAGTCCTGAATATTCATTGGAAGGACTGATGCTGAAGCTCCAATACTTTGGCCACCTGAGGTGAAGAGTCAACTCATTGGAAAAGACTCTGATGCTGGGAAAGACTGAAGGCAGGAGGAGAAGGGGATGACAGAGGATGAGATGGTTGGATGGCATCACCAACTCGATGGACACGAGTCTGAATAAACTCCAGGAGTTGGTGATGGACAGGGAGGCTGTGCTGTAGTCCATGGGGTTGCAAGGAGTCAGACACAACTGAGCAACTGAACTGAACTGACTGAAGTTCTTTCTACAGGCAGTAAGGCTGACCGTATCCCAGGCACTGAGATTACAGTAGTGACTAAATAAACACGGTCCTCACCCTTGAGAAACTGTCTCCTGAGAGAACAGTAATGAACAAGGTCGGAGGGCAAGGACAGAGAACCCGGTTGATTAGGGACAGCCTCTCCGAGGAAGGTCTGTTGAGGAACAACCTGAAGGATGAGAAGTAAACCAGGAGACAAGCAGAGGGACATGCGTTCTGGGCAATGCCCTTCATGTTACGTCTCGTGGCTGAGGCCAGGAACATCCCACTGGGATGCTTGCTGAGCAGGTGGACGTCGGCGCCTGGAGCTTCCCGTATGGGTTTGTACTGAGTGTGCTCTGGGTTTCGAAGTACATATTCAGTCACACATGCACTTCTAGAATCTCTGTTGCATTTGGAGAACACTGGGATGAGTCAGTAAAGTGTGAGTTTTTAATCTATCAGGTGCCTTTTGCGGGAGGAACGGAAGCTGTAGAATTAACACTATTTCTTTTAAAAACTGAATGCTTTTAAATACCTGACATACGAAACTCTCAAAACTTAGGATTCCGTAAGGAAACAGTTCACACAGGGTAAATAAACAGAGGAAACACAACTATAGAACTCCCTCCAGAAGTTCTCAGTTATAAGTTTCCCATGAACAACCCCTATTTTAGAATCGCCTGAAGAGTCTGATAATTTTACCTTTCCCTCCAATGTTTTCTGTTGCTTTTTTTCGGCCGGTGCCACTTTCTTAACAAGTTTTATAATGCCATTTTTAAAAAGATAAGAAAACTAGTCCTTGGGAGAGCTGTAAACAACAATGAAGGTGAGGAATTTACCTAACACATCCAGACTTTTCACAGCTAGAGAGTATTTGCTGGTAAATCTCACTTCACAAAAGACAAGTATCACTCCATTCCAACTCTGCACCCGCTGCAACATTACTTACAGATCTGGGCTGCCCTGAGAATCTCCGGTTATAATCACTGATATCCTGATGCAATGAGACAACATCCTGAGATTGGTCATTTTCACCAAATACTGGTAGCAGTAAAGTCACCTGGATATTACAGGAAAAAAAAAAAAAGTTGGCACACATTTCTGGAGCATTAATGTTTTTCATCTTGTGTTAGTATTTAGTAAAATGAGATAAGCTTCTGAATTTAGATTTCATTCATTTCTTTTAACAAAGGCCACACAGGAGAGGAAAATAAGTTATTGTTTCCTTACAATAAAATCCAATTCAAAATGTTGTTTGCACTCCTGTAAAGTAAAATGAACAATGGTTCAAAGACTTTTCAATCCACACCAGGGAGCAAGTCAGTGGTTCTCTCTTTGGGCTAACGGATATTTGAAGATACGAGAATGATGAGAAAATACTCAGGAGCAAAGTGACATAAAAATATATATACTAATTATTTTGAAGGGAAAAATAAGAGATTTCATCTTCATGATTCCTTATTCTCACCGGCATCTGAATTCTCCTTGAATGCTACCAACTAAAATAGAGACAAGAAGTTACTCCACCCATCTCTACTACGATCAAAAAGGTAATTCTTGACACTCTCGTATAAAGTACTACGTTTAACCCTGTTTCCTCTGTGGAGAGCTGAGGAGGATCACAAATGTCCCAGGGCTACACTTGGTTGATCTGAAGATGATGGAACCTCAAAAACAAGTACATTTAAAATGCAAAAGCTGCCAGAGAAATGGGAAGCGGTCAGGATAGATCTGGGTTTCAATCCTCTCGCTGTGTTTTTGACCCTTCCTCAGCTCAGCTACAGAACTAGGACTTGACTGCTCAGATGCTTCCCAAGCAGCAAAACACAGGAGCCTCTGAGAGAGAGCAGCAGCGACAGGAACAGCAGCTGCAGCCGCTTGTTAATACAATGAACTCTTCACTGAAGGTTAACTGAGCACCTGCTCTGGGCCGGGCTTCCCTGCTGGCTCAGACAGTGAAGAATCCGCCTGTGATGCAGGAGACCTGCGTTTGATCCCTGGGTCAGGAAGATCCCCTGGAGAAGGGAATGGCAACCCACTCCAGTATTCTTGCCTGGGAAATCCCATGGACAGAGGAGCCTGGTGGGCTACAGCCCATGGGGCTGCAAAGAGTTGGACTCGACTGAGCAGCTAACACTTACTCTGGGCGAGGCACTGTGCTAAATGCTAGATACAAAAAAGTGAAGATGTGGCCTTGCCGCCGGTGCTCATGGTCCCCTAGACAGAAGGGGAGGCAGGCTTGAACGCAGCGGTCATAAAGCACTGGAGTAGGCATTACAATGGTGCCAGAGGGCAAAGACTTCCTCTGTCTGGGGTGTCTAGAACGCCTGACATGGGGGCTTGCCTGAGGAATGTGGCTGGATCGCTGGTGTGTCAAGTGTGCACGCCCAGGGGAAATGTGTGAGCCTGCTATAGTCACGGGCAGCAGCCTGCTTGCAATCCCCAGTGAAGCAGGTGGTCAGGCAGGTAGATGAAGGGGGCTGCTTCCTCTGCAGTTGGGGAACCTACAAGCTATCGCATTGAAAGAAC
>SJXQ01006939.1:454979-479580 GCA_006408695.1 Aepyceros melampus | reverse complement strand
AGGCACTGCAGAGGCTTCTGGGGCTGCAGCCAGTCTCCAGTTCTTCATCAAGGCGGTGGTTACTCCATTCAGTTCAGTTGCTCGGCCATGTCCGACTCTTTGCGACCCCATGGACTGCAGCACACCAGGCCTCCCTGTCCATCACCAACTCCCGGAGTTTATCCAACCTCATGTCCATCAAGTCGGTGATGCCATCCAATCATCTCATCCCCTTCAATCTTTCCCAGCATCAGGATCTTTTCCAATGAGTCAGTTCTTCACATCAGGTGGCCAAAGTACTGGACTTTCAGTTTCAGCTTCAGCATCAGTCCTTCAATGAATATTGAGGACTGATTTCCTTAAGGATGGACTGGCTGGATCTCCTTGCAGTCCAAGGGACTCTCAAGAGTCTTCTCCAACACCACAGTTCAAAAGCTTCGATTCTTCGGTGTGCAGCTTTCTTTATGGTCCAACTCTCACATCCATACATGACCACAGGAAAAGCCATAGCCTTGACTGGACGGACCTTTGTTGGTTACGCAGGTGTGGCTTTGTGGTAAGTCAATGAGCTGTGCTTTATTTTGCGTGCTTTTCTGTATGTCCATTAGAGTTGACAAAGAATTTTTGAAAACCTGCTGCTCCTTCTCTGGTTCTGTTCTGTGGTCTCTCTGGGTTGATGCCTTTCCCGTCTCAGTGGGGCTGCCAGAGTGAGCAAATGGAGACGCTCAAGTCTGGCTTCTCAACTTGGAAGCTCTTTGTCCTGGTCAGGACTTCCATTTGCCCTGGAAGACCTCCCACACGTTCAGGACTCATTTTCAGCCGTGTATTTTAAATGAAAAATTAAATATAAAGGAAATTTTTAGAAACCATGTACAACTGATAGAACACCCCACTTTGCTATGTTTATTAATTTAAAAACAAAGAACTTCAGTTTCTCAGAGTTTTTCAGTATTTTGCGTCTCCGGTGTGTCAAAAGAATGGAGACCATTTGGCCCATCTCACATGTCCTGACATTTCCGCCTTAAATATGTGTTTATAAAAGCTCACTGCAGTCCTCCTGATGTAGTTTCTATATCAACTAAGATGGTCTAATCTGTTCTGATAATGCAATGTGGCTGCCGTTGCCAAAAGAGATTTTTTTTTTAAGCATTGTTCATCATTTAAAGCTATCTGGATCCTCAGCATGGAAGGGTAGATTAAAAATAAAGTACAACCAAAAAACAGGTTTTTTTTCAAAAGAAGTCTATGTGGGGGATATTTGCTTAAGCCTGATTGCTAGTTCAGTCATTCCTTTGCTGGAGTTACAGCAAAGACTTCTTAGGATTTGGGGTGCAGGGTGGGAGACTCATTTTCCAGTTTTTTTTTCTTACAACAACTAAAGGGATATCAAAAGGAACTCCCTTCTTTGGGGCATCTTACAGACATTTAAAAAAATAATGGAGAAACATCATAGAAACTTTGGATAAATGAAGTCCTGCTAAAAATATAATAATAATTCAAGAGTCAGATACAGAAACTATATAATCGTGTCTGACTCTTTATGACCCCATGGACTATACAGTCTGTAGAATTCGCCAGGCCAGAATACTGGAGTGGGTAGCCTTTCCCTTCTCCTGGGGATCTTCCCAACCCAGGGGTCGAGCCCAGGTCTCCCACATTGAAGGCAGATTCTTTACCAGCTGAGCCACCAGGGAAGCCCAAGAATACTGGAGTGTATAGCTGATGCTTCCTCCAGCAGATCTTCTCGACCCAGGAATTGAACTGGGGTCTCCTGCATTGCAGGTGGATTCTTTCCCAGCTGAGACACCAGGGAAGCCCAATTTACAAAATGGACTTGTATAAATGATGCTTTCTGGACACCAACATTACCGTTTGTCTACAGATCGGACAACTGATGGCCCCAAGCCACGAACCGTACCGCCAGTATGCAACAATGCAGGTACCTAGTGGGAAGAAAAGAGTGATACTGATGTTAAGCCCACATATCCCGAGAAAGTCTCATATATTTGAAATATTTTAACATCACCTACTTTAGAATGTTTTTTACTTCATCCAACCAACTCTTCAGGCAAATTCAAATCTAATAACAATTCCTAGCCACTGAAATATATTTCAATTTAAATTACAAGCTATGATACAAGCATTTTTACAATCAAAAGCAAGCATGAAGCCAGAAACTATAAAACTCTTAGAGGAAAACATAGGCAGAATAATCTGACATAAATCGCAACAAGTCCTCCTTGACACACCTCCTAGAGTAATGGAAATAAAACCAAAAATAAACCACTTGGACCTAATTAAACATAAAAGCTTTTGCACAGCAAGAGGAAAAGAAAGCCTTCAGAACAGGAGAAAATAATCACAAACCAAGCAACTGATATTACTGTACAAAACATACAAGCAGCTCATGCAGCTCAGTATCAGAAAAATGAACCACCCAATCCAAACATGGGCGGAAGATCTCAACAGACATTTCTCCAAAGAAACATATACAGATGGCCAACAAACACATGAAAAGATGCTCAACAGCACTCATTACTAAGAGAAATGCAAATCAAAACTCCGGCGAGGTACCACCTCATACCAGTCAGAACGGTCATCATCAAAAATACGACAGACATTTAATGCAGGTGAGGATGTGGGGGAAAGGGAACCCTCTTGCACTGTTGGTGGGAAGGTAAATTGATACAGCTTCTATGGAGAACAGTATGAAGACTGCTTAAAAAGCAAAAAACTAGGAATAAAACTACCATATGACCCAGCAATCCCACTATTGGGCATATACCCTAGGGAAATCATAATTGAAAATGACACACGTACCGCCACATTCAGAGCAGCACTATGTACAACAGCTAGGACATGGAAGCAACTTAGATGTCCATCAACAGAGGAACAGAGAAAGCAGCTGTGGTACATATATATATATGCATGCACAATGGAATATTGCATTTTCAGTTCTAGTGAGGTGGATGAACCTAGAGCCTGTTATACATAGTGAAGTAAAAACATAAAGACAAAGATTGTATATTAATGCATATATTTGGAATCTAGAAAAATGGCACCGATGAACCTCCACGCAGGGCAGGAACAGAGATGCAGACATAGAGAAGAGACCCGTGGGCACGGCGTGGGAAGGATGGGCCAAATTGAGCCAGCAGCACTCACGTACACTTAGCCCACGTGTCAGCTCAATAGCGAGTGGAAAACTGCTGGAATCACAGGGGACCCAGCTTGGTGCTCTGTGATGACCTTGTGGGGCATGATGAGGGAAGGCCAGGAGGCTCAGAAGGGAGGAAATATACATATCTATATGGCTGACTCACGTAGCTGAATAGCAGGAAACAATATAACGTTGTAAAGCAATTATCTTCCAATTAAAATAACAAAGCAAGCATAAACTGTTCAGTGCTATAAGGCTTAACAGAAATTATTGCACTTCTTGTGCACAATAAATAAAGTAACTGAACATGATTGTAAACATAACTGACAAATCGGTGTCAATTTTCCATTCCAAATTTGACGCCTATGTTCTAAAATCACAAGTTTCATATTTTTAAAAGTTTAGAAAACCAAGCTGCTTAAGTAACAGTAATTAGGTAACATGAGTAAGGAACCAAACGATACAAAGATTACATGCTTCCTGCCCAAAGAAAGTTCATAATCCAGTTAAGTAATTGAGTCAGTTTTTATACTGGATGGATTGGACTTCTCTGCTTGAAGGTGTTGACGAGCAGTGAAACAGGTAAACACAGCCTAAGGGGAGGATTTGGACTCACAGACTCTAAAAAGTGGTGGTCATTGAGCTCCGTGTATATGCACTGAAGCTCAAACTAGTAACAAATGCAGAAGGAACATTTTTTAACACTGGCTGATGTTTACGGAGCCAGTTCACAATCCTCTCTGCAGGCCCCCGTTTCTCGGATTGTCCAGGTTCCACTGTGCATCTGAACTAAAGGCTTCCTGGCTCCTGCTACCTCCAGGGCCTTCTGTTTTCTTCCTCTCGCCTCAGCCACCCAGCTTAGGCCTCTGTGTTCCTTGTTCTGATTCTTCCAGATCAAACGCATGTCCACAACTCAGAGCAAGCACTGACAATCGGACTGAGGCTACCAAGGCAACACATTCAAATCAATCAGAAGTAGTTAAATCCTGAACTGTGTCATGTTAACTTTCGGTACAAAAGGAGTACAGAATTTGAACCCAACTTCGTGGGATTGCTAAGATTTAGTTCGGCAGAACACAGGAGGGGAGGATACTCCAGGCTTTACAATAAAAAACAAATACGTGCCAGAGGCAGAAACAGTGGTACCTGAGGGGCCTGGTGAGCAAGCCACGGCTGGCCCACCTGGATGTTAGTGACTGTGGGGGAAACTGGTTCAACAATTTAAAGATGAATTTAAATGCCAAACCGCCTGTATCTGAGATTTCTTCTGCTCTCAGAGTGCTGTGTTAGATAATATTTACTAAATGCTCTGAGCAATCTAATGTCATATGGAAACTGTGCGAAAGCAAAGTTACCATCATCAGTAACGACGCCTCAGATCTATCCAGTACCTTTTCACCCAGAAAGTCCAGTGTGCTTTGACGCATGCTGACTGATTTAATCTTATTTCCACAAATCGGACTGCAGGCGTCCTTGTTTGCACATTACGTAACGGCCGGTCGCCTACACTGGAAAACTGTGGGCCAACTAATAAACACTCGGTTGACACACATCTGCTGGGATGCGCCTGATGCTTTTTCTTGCTTCCTCAACTTTTCCCCTCTTTAAACGGGAGATCCGGGATGTCCCTGTGGTCCAGAGGGTAAGATTTCACCTTCCAATGCAGAGGGTGTGGGTTCAAACCCTGGTTGGGGAGGTTCGGCCACATGCTTTGTGGCCCCCCCTAAAAAAAAACCGGAACGTACACAACAGGAGCAATATTGTAACAAGCTCAATCAAGACTTCAAAAATAGTCCACATTAAAAAAAAAGTTAAATAAATAAAAGGGCGATCCACCTCAACTGGATGATGGGAGAGATGACTCAAAGGCCTGAAGTCAGGCCACCATCTGTCCGGATCTGTTTATTTTGTGAAATGGGAATGAGGCCCCACAAGATCTCTGGAGAATTAAATACAATGACGTGGGTTATAAATGCAAGGAAGGGGATGTGGGGGGCTGCTGGTATCCTTGGCTCTGTAAAGGCACAGAACTATAGTTCCACACACGGAGCTGAGCTGGAGTGCCCCTCACACACCTCATACCAATATCCTTGAACTGCTATTCTAAGAGACACGTTCCTGTTTACTGTGAGGTTGAATAACTAGGTGCTGTTTTTATCTTTTTTTTTTTTTTTAAACTTTGGACCCACAGACAGTAAATAAATCCATCCGACAAGTAGAGCAGTGTAACAGGAGGAGTCTCACCTATCACCTCAGACCCAGAGGTGAAAAGTCAACAGCACAGCCAGCCATCTCCGGCTGCCTGGGTTATCTGCTCAGTGAATCGCCAGGGCCCAGCCTGGCAAACAGACTCCAGCTAGCCAGCCAGACCTCCCGGATTCCCAGTGCCGGCCGGGGGTCCTGGGCGAGAGGACGGCCAGACTCAGCGAGGGGCTCCAGCTGACAAGGAGCAGCGATCAGAGCTCCGAGCTGGGAGCAGCTGTTTTCTCTGAGGGCCGTTTAATTCCCCTCACCCCTCTGATCGTGCATTATTTTGCTGCTCACCAGCACTTCCAACAGATAACTAAGGATACACACTGAAATAGTGTTTTACAATTCGGTAGCTCCCTAAGGCTAAAACTTGAGGGAAGAGGCTGAAATTGATGGGTGAGGCAATAATGGGACTGGCAATAATGGGAGCACGGGGTATAGGAAACCTTGTGTCACCTGGACAGGTTCCAGATTCTATTTCATCCCCGACTGCATCAACAGGAACACTGTATACCTCAGAATTCTGAATCTCAGACAAAAGATACCAAGGGGAGAGAGCAATACGCAGATCAACGTATGCTACAGTTTTAATCAGTCTGGATGCGGAAACTGGGTACAGCCTGGGAGCAATCAGAACCCTATCCTGGTTCAAATGGAAACAGTCCCAATAAAAACCAGGTCTAGTGATGACAGAAACCTTGAGTAGCGAGTCGCGGTATAAACCAGTGACCATGCAGAATTCAGCCCTGGCTTTGACGTTAGACTGGGTTTAAAACCGAGCTCTGTTCGCCTGCAGCTGGGATGTCCTCTGCCAAACCTCAGCACAGCTGCACCTCGGTCTCCTCGTCTATGGGCTTGGAGGAGATGCGGGTATGTTGTGCCTAGCACACAGCAGGCACGGAGTAACTGAACTTCCCCCATCTCCTGTGACACAGCCAGCAAACAGCTACAGGACACCCCACTGCTCTCGATGAACTCTTTCTGGAAGATGGGGAAGAACACCCAGGGGTAGACAGCACACCCCCCCCCCCGATACTAAGGGTGGCATCAACATCCCTCTTGTTCCTTCACATGCTCCAGGGTTCCCGAGCCTCTGGAGGTCACCAGGAACAGAGGGAAGAACCTCTGCATTGACTCAAAGTGAGAAAAGGGTAGCAGAGCTGAAGGAAGGTCTCGGGCAAGGCCCCTGAGACAAGACCCTTCCTGACCCTTTGGAAAGAAGAAGTAACGAACAAAGATACCTGAAAGGTGATGAGAAAGGGCTTCAGCAACTCCTCGTGGTGCTGATACACTTACTATTCAAAGAAACACAGTGCTATTTACTGGGGAGATGAATAACTAGATCTTTTCTTTTTAAGCCCACGGACACTCAATAAAAGTGGCTGAAAAGAAGAGTAGGATCCCAGAAGCAATCCATCCTACTCATAAAAATACAGACGGTGGTGGAGAGAAAATTAGGACTCCTGCTCATGCGCACGCACACACAAGTCTCGGTCTAAACAGTCCCTTTCACCCAGAGGAGCAGCACCGTTTGCTCACCGCAAAAGAGATGTCCACAGTTGGTCTCCACGGGGAGGGAAGCTTGGTGTAAGCAGATCGGACAGTACATGTCAGTGTAGAACTGCTGTCGGGCAGCAGCAGGTGCATCCTGGCGAGAAAAACGCCCGCATGTTGAGACACGACACACAGGGGCGTTGCAAAATCAGCTGCTTGCTCAAGCACAGGTGAGGATACAGTCAGGACTGCGTAATCCTCGAAATCTCCGACGGGCACTCAGTTCAAGCCTTACAGGTTTGATAAACTCACGAGCCTCCGCTGCTGTTCCCCTTACCCTGAACAGGCTCTGCCTTTCCTCCTGAACACACTCCAAAGATGAACGCCTGGACTAACCCTGGAGTTACTCCACTAGAAAGAAGAGTTCAGTTATTGTGAATTACTCTGCAGGCTGAGCTGAACCCTTCATTCGGTGAAGAATACGGTAGGCCAAGCAACTCTCCAAGTGTTCACTTTCCTCTGTTTCTAACATCTGCTTCATTCATACATCCCTGACCGTGTTACATGTTTGGAGATTAAATGACAATGTGAAATCCCTTTGTAAATTATAAAATGGCATCCCTGCGTGAACTACTGATAACAAGAGCTCCGGAACACAGTACTACGGATATGTTTACACTATTTCTGGGTCAATGGATTTAAGATCTATGAAGCAAGAATTCTTGTCCATTTAGTTCATGAATGAATTTCCAATGCCTGGAACAATATCTGGCATATGGCAGATGGTTAATAAATAAGAGGTACATGGATATATCATAAAAATTCTTTGGAATTAAAGTTGGATTGGTGGGTAGGCAATCAATTTTTAATGTTTTGTTTTTTGTTTTTTAATGTTTGCTATCTCAGATGAAGGTGTGCTGCGCTTTAGTCACTTCAGTCATGTCTGACTCTTTGTGACCCTATGGATGGTAGCCCACCAGCCTTCTCTGTCCATGGGACTCTCCAGGCAAGAATACTGGAACGGGTTGCCATGCCCTCCTCCAGGGGATCTTCCCGACCAGGGATCAAACCCGCGTCTCTTAACAAATGCACTGGCAGGTAGGTTCTTTATCGCTAATGCCACCTGGGAAGCCCCATGAAGGTGTATAATATCCTACTTAACCCAGCCTTCATGAAATATATTTCTGGTTCTTGGTGAGTCCATACAGCTAAAAACAAAGACAAGGCAGAGGAGAGTTCTCCTCTCTGCCTAGCTAGTTTTGTTCATTTTGACCAGAGAAGGGAAAAAAAAAAAAAAGGGAAAAAACCCACCCATTAGAGTCATTTATTTGAAGGTCTTGGGGAAGGTATTTTAGAAAGAGTAGTTTTTTCACCACATTTCATTAGTCAATGAGACAGTGATTTTTTTCCCCTTATCAGTTAAATAGGAAACTCCTGTCTTTGAAAGCAAGTTAAAATTAGCACATGAAAATACCTTAAATTAGATTAAAGCTCATTATTTGCCTAATCTGAAAATGTACAATCAACAGGATAAGGAAAGGTAACTCCAAGCAGGAGAGAAGCCCACGCTTCTGTGGAAGGAATTTACTGACACTTCATCACTGTTTTTCCGCAAAAGGGGTAAGACCATGCCCTCCTCACACGAACGCACATACTTGGGTCACGACAGTACCTGTTCTGTTTGAAGCTGTTCCCGAAGCACCCTCACTAGCTCTTGGTTTTCGGGGTGAATATTTTGATGTGCATTTCTGTTGAAGAAAAACATAGTAAAGTTTCAATACAAAATACTGTCTGATGAATCAGTTTTCCTTCCTGATCTAACTTTTGACCTCGACTTCTGGTAATGTGAGAAGCAGAGATGACGGCCAACACCTGTACTCCAGCTGCAGGACTGAATGTTCCGGGCCATTCTGAGTGCACTGGTCAGGTTTAACTAGCAAATGATGAAACCCACAGGCCTAGTGCCTTGGGGACTGAACGTAATTGCAGACTTACACATCATATAGAGAACAATTAACACGTTTACTTTTTCTGTAAAATGTCTCGTATTATTATGCAAGACACATCTTTTCCATATCTAATCAGGTCTTCCGCCCAACTTTTCACCCATAAAGACACAGGGGACAGGAAAAAAACCCAAACCATAATGTATGATGTAGAAAAGCCCAAACCTATCATACCACTAATATCTTAAAACATTTATATGTAGCATCTAGAAAAATGGCACAAATGAATCTATTTCCAAGGTAGGGACAGAGGCGCAGACGCAGCGAAGGGACTTGTGGGCTCAGCAGGGGAGGGAGAAGGTGGCGTGAATTCAGAGAGTGGCACTGCCGTCTACACACCACATGTACAGACAGCTAGAGGGGACCTGCTGGAGCGCACAGGGAGCTCAGCGCTGCGCTCTGCGATGGCCCACAGGGCTGGGAGGGCGCCCAAGGGCGGGGGGATGTATGCATATATATACACGGCTGATTCATAACACTGTACAGCAGAAACTAACACACTGTAAGCAATTATACTCCAAATAAAAAAAAAAAAGAATCAAAGGTAAGATGTTAGTGGCTGATACAAAAGGAGAAGACACGAGAGGACTGAAAATCAGAAGCGCCAGTTAAGGTTGCAAGGTGGAAGCGCAGATTTACATCTGAATCGGTTTAATTTCATTTGGCTGTAGCAGTTTTTTCTAAACCTAAATCTCTTTTAATGGCAATATTTCAAGTCCACTCAGCATCGGTGTTAATCTATAGAAGGACCTTTACTCTCTGGCTGAATCAATATTCCCCAGCACCTAGAATTCCAAATCAGCATTTCAATAGGATAAGAAAAATTACAGACACACATCCTATGATTATTTAATTTTTAGTAAAACATTTACCTTTTAGAAAAGAAAGCTGAAAATATATAGCCATTATTTCAGAGATGACAAAAAAGCAATTTAAAGTCAAATATCTAATCAGAAGCTTGACATCAATGTAAGGAAACTGCTTGAACTCTGTTTAAACATCTTAAATTTTGGTGGATTATTTATTTTTAAATGTTATGTTCTTATGATTGATTGAATGAATCAGTGAAAGAAAGCTACTCTGTGGGAAAAACAACCTATCCAGGAACAGGCTAGGAACTGTCCCATTTACACACTAGTATGGGCTTCCCTGATGGCCCAGACGGTAAAGAATCTGCCTGCAATGCAAGAAACCCAGGTTGGATCCCTAGGTTGGGAATTCTTGCCTGGAGAATCCCAGAAACAGAGGAGCCTGGTGGGCTACAGTCCATGGGGTTGCAAAGAGTCAAACATGACTGAGCAACTCACATTTTCACTTTTGCAAACACACAGCTAACTGGAAATTCTTGACTCTTTGACACTGCAGAACCATTCATTCCCTTTCACTGAAAAAAAGTCATGAGTTTCAGAGTGTGTATATATATATTTATTATGTATAAATATATAAATACAAATATGATTATTATATAAATATAAATATATATATATATAAAACCCATGTCACTGGAAGGTATTTCTTTTACTTTCTTTCCATAAAAGATATTGAAATTCTTAAATCTGATAGAATATTAGAAAGTCAAGGTGCAGTCAAAGAACAAGAAAAAACAGCCCAAGATTCTGATCATGGTGTGAGTTCAGGTAACTAATGTGACTGGCAACTTTGGGTACAGAACCAAAAATCCAGAAAATGGGATAATCGAGATAGACTGAGAGCTAGATTAGAAAATCTGGAACATACTGTGGTAGAGAAAACTGCAGGTTAGTCATTTGTCACTTGTGCTACAGCCCATGACACCAAACCTAGAGTTCACACCTGGCCCACCTTCCCCAGGTGATGTGAATCAGCCAATCTGGGGTTTCTGGGGCAGCACCAAGGAGGTGGTCTGCAATGGTAAGAGCCCTGCCACTTCCTTCCCCCAGAAGTAGTAGTCCTGGCCTGAAATAATCCCTACTTTTGCGAATAACTTCCTTGCCCCACCCTCCTTCTGCCTATGAAACCCTTCCATTTCATACAGCTCTTCCGGGCACCTCTCTACTTGCTGGACAGGAGGCTGCCTGATTCATGAATAGCTTAGTAAAGCAAATTAGATCTTCAAGTGAATTGGCTGAATTTTTGTTCTTTAATACTATGATCACCTTGGCGATGAGAAAATGATGCATTTGACATGAAGAAGGTCTAAACTGAGATGCCAAAGTGAGTGGCTCTACGATGAAACAGAAAACACCTGTTGTATCTATCAGCGATTTATTGTCCTTCTAGGTTCTTTGAAAAGAGAAACCGAAACTGTCAAACTAGTTAAGTTACACACAGCCCTGGAAAGGAGCCAGGAACCTCTCAGATGAGGAAAGCAATGAGACCCAAAGCCTGGCTCAAGAAATGAAACTGGAATCAAAGTTTACTGATATGCAAGCATGGGTTAAGCTGCATACCAGACCCTTGTCACTGGCTTCTGGTCCGTCAACACATGGCAGCTATTAGTAATGGCTCAAGAAGGAAGAACAAATAGAAAATATTTTTTAAAGAAATTAATTAAACTACAAAGCACTGCTGAGAAATATTAAAGAAGACACCCCATGTTCACAGACCGGAAGACAACACTGTTAAGATGTCAATACTATCCGAAGTGATCAAGCTACAGATTCAGTGCCACCTCTATCAAAATCGCAAAGGATTCTTGGCACAAATAGAAAAACACATCCTAAAATTTACACGGTATCTCCAGGGACTCCAAAGAGCCAAAATAATCTTGAAAGAGAGGAAAGAAGTTGTAAGACACTTCCTGATTTCAAAACTTGCTGCAAAGTTACAGTAAAAACAATGGGGTACCGGTAACAAGGACAAATGTATAAACCAAGGGAGTAGACCACAGAGACCAGAGAGAAACGCTTAGATATATCCGGTTCATTGGCTTTTGACAAGGACGCCGAGGCCCTTTAGTGGAGTACAGACAGCCTTTGCAGCAAAAGATGTTGGAAAAACTGGATATCCACATGCTAAAGAATGAATTTGGACCCTTACCTCTTATCATATACAAAAATTAACTCAAAATGGATCTAGCACCTAAACTTACGAGCTAAAACTATAAAAATCTTAGAAAAAACATAGACAGAAATCTTTGTGACCTTCAACTTAACAACGACTTCTTAACCACGACACCAAAACATGGGCAACAAAAGAGAAAAAAAAAAATTGGACTTCATCAAAACTTTTTAAAATTTTGTGCATCAAGGAACACTATCAAGAGGATAAAAGCAAGGCTTCCCTGGTGGCTCGGTGGTAAAGAATCCTCCTGCTGATGCAGGAGACGTGGGTTCAATCCCTGATCTGGGAAGAGCCCACACGCCTCGGAGCAACTAAGTCCATGCACCCAACTACTGAGCCCGCAGTCCAGAGCCAGGGGCAGCAACCACTGAAGCCCTGATGCCCTGGAGCCCGTTCTCCACGAGAAGTCCGGGCACCCCAACTAGAGAAGAGCCCCCCGCTCTCCTCAAGTAGAGGAAGCCCATGCGCCCAGCGACAAAGACCCGGCACAGCAAAACAAATAAATACGGTAAACCAAGGGCAAGGAGAAGTAAAAAAGAGGCCAAAAGGAAAACCAACAGAATGAAACAGAATATTAATAAGTCATATATTTGATAAGTGACAGACGGAATACAGAAAGAACTCATGACTCAAACAGCACACAGCCACGACCTAATTCAAATATGCACGAAGGACTGGAATAAACATTTCTCTAATTGAGATACACAAATCGCCAATAAGCACATGAAATGATGTCCAACATCATTAGTCATTAGTGAAACGCAAACCAAAACCACAGTGAGATACCGATTCACATCCACGGGGAGGACTATCAAAAAAACGGAAAGTATCGACTGTTGGCCGGGATGCAGGGATGCTGGAGCGGCCGTGCGTCGCTGGGGAGGGGGCGTACGACGCGGCAGTTGCCGTGAAAAGCAGATTAAATGTTCCTCAAAAAGTTAAACACAGCGTTACTGTATGACCCAGCAATTCCAGCCAAAAGCAGGGACTCAAACGCTTTCTTGTAGCCCCTGGTTCACAGGGCGCCATTCACAACAGCCGGAAGGTGGGAACAACCCAAATGTCCATCAACAGATGAAGAAACAGTATACACGCACCATGGAATACTATTCGGCCGTAAAAAGGAATAAGATTCTGGCGGATGACACAACATAGATGAACCTAGAAGGCATTACACTAAGAGAAACAAGCCAGACACAAAAGGACAAAATACGGTCCAATTCCTGTTTATGAGCTAAGTAGACTAGTCTAATATCTTGAGACGGAAGGTGGAATAAAGGTTACCAGGGACTGGGAGAGGAGGAATAGGGAGCTATTACCAGTTAACTATTATTTAACTGGTAGAGTTTCTGTTTCGAATGGTGAGAAAGTTCTAGAAATAGTGGTGATGGTTACACAGCACTGTGAATGTTCTTAATGCCAATGAGTACTTAAATGACGACTTTTATGTCACTTTTATTTCACCACAATGTCAAAAAATAATGAATCATAATGACTAAAAACATCAAAGAAATTACAGAAAACAGATAAAAGGTTCCTTTGTTTGACTCTCATTCTATGCATGCACCTTAAACTGACCTCCCTACCCACGTCCAATCGTGTGACAGACTCAATACAGCATCCGTGCACTGGGAGAGCACCTTATGTTATTTGAAAAGTTGTATCTTAACTGAAACCTCGGCATTCATGCCCACCTGCTGGCCCTGTATAATAGGAAATACACACACTGGTCTCTGACCTGGTCCCTGGCACAGACCTCCAGAAACACTTGTAAATCCCTCAGTGAGAAGTACACCAGGAGCACCCTGTATTCTATAATATTTGGCCTCTGACCTGGTCCCTCACACAGAGCTCCTGAAACCCTTGTAAATTCCTGGGTGGCAGGAGTATCTTTTTTTCTCAGCTGGTGATTCCAGGTGGGCACCCGGATGAGGGCTGGTCACCGGAACAACAAGGACAGGATCAGAAGGCTGGAATTTTCAGTGTCCCCCACCCCCCGACTCCTGGCCCCATTCTCCAGAAAGAGGAGAGGGCCCAGAAACAGAGTTAATAACGGATCACGTCTACGTGAAGACGCCTCCAGAAAATCCCTGGAGAGATTCATGCAGGTGAACACGTCCTCCCCAGGAGGGGGATGACCCCACACCCCGACCCCACAGGGACAGAGGCTCCTGCACTCAGGACCCCCCCAGGCCTTGCCCAGCACACCTCGTCACCTCTCTGTGTATCTGTATCGTTCATCACACCCCTTAATAAACTGGTAAGCCCACTGCTTCCCCGACTTCTGTGAGCTGCTCTGGCAAGTTAATCGAACCTGAGGTGGAGGTTACGAGAGCCTCCGACTTCTGGTGGACAATCTGGGGACGGAAATCAGCCAGAGGCTGTGGGTAACCTGGGGACCTATTACTGGCTGTTGGCATCTGAAGTGTGGTGGGACGGAGCCCTTAACCTGTGCAACGATCTGACAGCGTCTCCAGGCAGACAGGGTCAGACCTGAGTTAAACTGTGGGACACCCAGATGGTGTCACAAAGAAGTGCTTGGCAGGGGAAAAGCCACATACGTTTGGTGACAAGTAAAGAGTTCCGTATAAGAATGAAGGAGACACATAAGACAGAAACAGGAGGAGCAGGTCCCTTCACTGCAGAAGCAGCAAACATCCACAGGTCTTTCCTGGACACCCTAGTGGAGCCGTGAAGCTACCCAGAATAAACCTTTCTCTTCTTCAACAAAACACACCCTCGCCATAGGTAAAGCCTGCGCATCCCACACTTTCCCCTAAGCAAGATATCCCCAGTTCTTTCAGGCATTTTTATATGGTCTGTTTCTGTAGCTTTGGCCATTTTGATAACCTCCCCTGAATCTTTTCCAGTTTAAAATGCTTGATTCAAGCTGAATATAATCTATATGCAAACTTTATCTGATTATTCTGATTAACACACTCTAAGGCTGGTAAGCTTTTGGCATCTACAATATACAACTGCCTTACTAATAGAAACTTTTTATTTTGGGTTTCACATCACTGTAGCCTGTGAGGAAAAAACTTTTACTTACAAGTAACAATTATCCTTAGTAGAGAAATTAGAAAAATAAAGGAAAACTATTTTTCAATAAAATTAATTTATAAAAATCCGTCTTAAAAACAAAATGGGCTACTTGACCTATGGTTTTGTGAGGTGTCTTTCACTTAATTCTCACTCAACAATCTATCACGCTGCTGCTGCTGCTAAGTCGCTTCAGTCGTGTCCGACTCTGTGCGACCCCAGAGACGGCAGCCCACCAGGCTCCGCCGTCCCTGGGACTCTCCAGGCAAGAACACTGGAGTAGGTTGCCATTTCCTTCTCCAATGCACAAAGATGAAAAGTGAAAGTGAAGTCGCTCAGTCCTGTCCGACTCTGAGCGACCCCACGGACTGCACCCTACCAGGCTCCTCCATCCATGGGATTTTCCAGGCAAGAGTACTGGAGTGGGGTGCCACTGCCTTCTCAACAATTTATCATGGATACTTTCAAATGTTGATAAATTCCTATCTACATCCCATTCTTAATAGGTAAGGAACAAATTTTTTTGGGAATTTACCTAGCCACAACTTATTTTAAAAGCAGCTTTATTGAGATATAATTAATCACCACAGTCAATTTTAGAATATTTTCATCACTTCAAAAAGAAACATTCAGCTATCCCTCCCTATACCTCCACCTTCCACTGTAGTCCCTCTAGAATCTACCATGAATCTACTTTCCGTCTCTACAGATTTTCCTATTGTGGACAAACAGACTCCAACACATGGCCTTTTGCGTCTGGCTTATGGCACTTAGTGCAGCGTTTTCATGTTTCCTCCATAAGGCAGCATGCTTACATCAGCGTGCCATTTCTTTCCATAACTGAACGATATTCCTTTGCATGGACCTACCACATTTTGTTTATCCATTCTTCTGCTGATGGATCCAGTCATCTGTTTCCACCTTTTGGATATTACGAACAATCCTGCTGTAAACAATCCCTCCCTATACCTCCACCTTCCACTCTAGTCCCTCTAGAATCTACCATGAATCTACTTTCCGTCTCTACAGATTTTCCTATTGTGGACAAACAGACTCCAACACATGGCCTTTTGCGTCTGGCTTATGGCACTTAGTGCAGCGTTTTCATGTTTCCTCCATAAGGCAGCATGCTTACATCAGCGTGCCATTTCTTTCCATAACTGAACGATATTCCTTTGCATGGACCTACCACATTTTGTTTATCCATTCTTCTGCTGATGGATCCAGTCATCTGTTTCCACCTTTTGGATATTACGAACAATCCTGCTGTAAACGTTTCTGTACATGTTTTACACAGAGATATGCTTTCATTGCTCACTGTACATATACATGGGAGCGAAACTGCTAGGACACATGGCAACACTGTGTTTAGTCATTTGAGGAACTGAGGGCTTTCCAAAGTGCCTGCACTACCAGTGTATGAGGGTTCCAATTTCCCCACATCCCCACAATCATTATTATTTGACTTTTTGAACCCAGCCATCCCAGTGAAGTGGGTGTGAAGCTGTATCTCACTGTGGTTTCGTTTGCATTTCCCTGAATGACTAACGACGTCAGGCATGTGTTCACATACTTGTTGGCCGTTTGTACACCTTTGGGGGAATGTCTATTCTGATCCTTTGCCCATTTATTAACTGTATTATTTCTTTTTGTCACGGAGTTTTGAGTTCTCTACATATTCAGACATAAGGGCCTATGTCTGAAATATTTCAGATCAGATCTGTGATCTGCAATATTTTCTCCCATTCAGTGAACTGACTTTTCATTGTCTTGATGACGGTCTTTGAAGCAAAAAAAAAAGTTGTTACTTTTGATGAATTCCAATTTATCTATTTTCTTTTGTTGATCATGCTTGTGGCATCATATCTAAGAATCTCCATGATTTACTCCTAGAGTTTTATAGCTTTAGCTCTTACATTTAAATCTTTGATCCATCTTGAGTTAATTTTTGTATATGATATAGTCAACTTTATTCTTTTGCATGTAGGCAACCTTGCCAACAAAGGTCCGTCTAGTCAAGGCTATGGTTTTTCCTGTGGTCATGTATGGATGTGAGAGTTGGACTGTGAAGAAAGCTGAGCGCCAAAGAATTGATGCTTTTGAACTGTGGTGTTGGAGAAGACTCCTGAGAGTCCCTTGGACTGCAAGGAGATCCAACCAGTCCATTCTGAAGGAGATCAACCCTGGGATTTCTTTGGAAGGAATGATGCTAAAGCTGAAACTCCAGTACTTTGGCCACCTCATGGGAAGAGTTGACTCATTGGAAAAGACCCTGATGCTGGGAGGGACTGGGGGCAGGAGGAGAAGGGGATGACAGAGGATGAGATGGCTGGATGGCATCACTGACTCAATGGACGTGAGTCTGAGTGAACTCCGGGAGTTGGTGATGGACAGGGAGGCCTGGCATGCTGCGATTCATGGGGTGGCAAACAGTCGGACACAACTGAGCGACTGAACTGAACTGAACCTTTCCCAACCTCATTTGTTGAACTCTTTCCCTACTGAAAGGTGTTGGTGCCACTGTCAAAAACCAGCCTACCACAGAGGTATAGGATGACCCATTTTTGAATCTTGATTCTGTTTTATCAATATATCAGCTATCCTTCTCAATGAACGATCTAATAAATGTGCTTCTGTTTTCTTCTTCAACCCATTGGCTAACAGAGATGAGTAGAACAAGCTCAAAGGTCAGAGCCCTACAAAAATTCAGTGTCCTTTTTTGGTTTACATTAAAACATTAGTCAGTACTCCTGGGAATGACCTGTCAATCAGTTATAAACTCAGCAGCTAGCAAATCTGCTATCACCTGGGCATCATTTCCCCACCACGGCCACAAGCGCATCGCCAAGTACCGTGTAAGTATTCTACTGAAACCAACATAATGTCACCCTAACTCAGAAACTAGCCATGCGGAAGTAAAAGAGAATGCTCACACCCTGTTCAATAATCCTTTCTTAATTTTTATAAGAAACGAAAAGATCTGTCATTTTTGAAATTAATCTTTTTCATTTTATACTTTTTTGCTCATTTGTGTTTTCAGTCATACATATGAAATTAACTTTTATTTGTCAGTATTTACATATCTAGTTTATTACCTTGTCTCTTGTACTGGCATATAGACATCTGAGATCTTTAAGTATTATTCCTGATTCTACAACAGTAACTTTAATTCTAATCTTAAGTCCCTCTACACTGTCCAAGGTTATTTTTTGGCCCCAGGTTTTTTCATTTAAACATGACACTATATTTGCACCTATATCAGCTGCAAGTTGATGGATTCAATTATGAAAATTACATGTTAAAACTGTGACAGTCCAACAGAAAATAGTAACATTTCATTCAAAATATGGATGACAAATTTAAATTTTTTCTGACTGGAGAGCGTTGATGACAGGAAAATAAAATACCTTAGTACATATTCACAGTCACTGAAGTCTAGTACTTCCTTTTCACATTAAGTATTAAACATTACTAGACACAGTCAGAAAGTCAGTGCCCTTGGAAATATGCATTATTTCAATTCTCTTGTCCTTTAGTCTCACCTGAAAAGTGCATATACCAGGGTAGCAATCAAAGCGAAACTGACCACGACCGCCACAAGCACTTGGTCACTTACTCCTTCTATGACTGAATCATCATCCAGTTTCAAACTTTGAACTTCACCTTGATATGTGGCCATTCCAGGTCTAAAAGGAAAAGAAACAAGATGAAAATTACATACAGTGAAAACGAAATATATCCATTAAAAACAACACAGATGTAGCTAACCTCTGATATACTCACTTTTTTAGTGCCCACTTGCAGTAGGTTGCATTAGAGGATAACTCCAGCAATGAGTTTTTTTTTTTTAATTATTAAAGAACAGGACTTTCCTGCTGGTCTACTGGTTAAAAATCTGCCTGCCAATGCAGGGGACAGGGGTCTGATCTTTGATCTGGGAAGATCCCACCTGCCGCGGGGCAACTAAGTCCACTGAGCCCGTGAGCCTCAGGCCTGTGCTCTGCAACGAGAGTAGCCCCCACTTGCTGCAACCAGAGAAAGCCTGCACACAGCAATGAAGGCCCAGCGCAGACAAAAATAAAAAATAAAAGTGTTAAGGAATAAAAGACATTCCTCATGCCCAGAGGCTCTTTGCTTTCTCCTGCACACCACACGCGTTCCCCATGTAGATCACACCCCACCCTGTCCCTCACGGCACTGAATGTGCATCATGGTATGTGCCACACACGGACAGGGGAGGAAAGACAGTCTGCTTCTGCAAACATTCCTGCATTTCCTGGCACGATGTCCTGTACACAGCAGGACCTAATAAACAGGAGCGACTTACCTTACAGTGTTAGTAATTTGAAAAGTTAAAAGACCATAGAACATATGACCTTTTATAGCTATCCTGAGACTGCTTGAATTAATACAAATTCTGGTGCTTGGAAAACTATTGGTCTCACCTGGGACTAAGCTCAGCTTATGGTTTAGAATTCTGTGAACTGCTTGGAAGTCAGAAGGACTCTCAGGTTAATTTCCTTATGAAGAGACAAGGGAACATATGAAAGGATCCTTCCCAGTTGACCAAGTTATCACTCAACTGGAGGAAAATAATATCCGATTTCTGTAAGTATGAGGGAAATTAGCCAGATCACATCAGAGTCCAAATATCACAGGTAATTCCTATTTCTTTCAGAGGACAAAACACTGAAGTTACTTAAAATCTTATAAGACACCTGAAGGGAAATAAAGGAAATATTCAATGACATATATACAACTATTTATAAATAAAATCCTCTATTTGTATAATGTACTGCCCTGAAAATAGCTTTTATTCAATGTCATTGTTAATCAGGTGAGTTTCTGTTAAAAGGAAACTTTGAGTGTGAAAGTCTTAACACTTTAGAAAAGGACCTGAAAAACTAGTAAGAAAATGAATGACCTCGCATGGAAGAAACTTAAGCAAACAAACAGATCAAAGATGGCTTTCATCGGCTTTACACATAGTAATGGCCTGATGCATCAGGAACTTTCTAATGACAGGTTTTGAGTATCCTTAATGAAAGCACACACCAGGAACTCAAGAGAAGTTTTCACCTCAGGATTTTATTCAAAAGAACACTCAGATGAACAGCCAACTGAAGAAAATAGCCTCCGACAATCTCAGGATGGGCCATGCGGGCAATTTAGGTTTTTATTACGGTCAGGTTGCCTCTGTTTAAATTGACATGCTGGGCCGTGTCAGAAGTCCTAAGGGCAGCGAGGATGACTCACAGCTGCTCAGAGATAAGCAAATGTTATTCCACGTCAAGATTCCCAGCCTCTAATTACTCAATCAGGTTGCGAGGATTCTCTCATATGCTGTACATGTAGAGAGTTTATTACTTTGTACTTAAAAAAATATATATATGGGTTGCATTTGTTTCTGTGTTCCTCCAGGTGTAATCAGTGATAATGTCACTGAATTCTACTGTATAAACTATATATATATATTTGTGTGTGTATATATATACACACTCACTATATATTCCTTTTTTATTGGAGTATAATGCTTATAATGCTGTCAGTTTCTGCTGTACAATGACGTGACTCAGCTATATCCCCTCCCTCTTTCCCTCTTGAGCCTCCCTCCCCCGACACCCATCCCCCTCCTCTAGGTCATCACAAAGCCCCGGGATCAGCTGTGCTATACAGCAGCTTTGCCACTAGCTGTTTTACACACGGCAGTGTCTGTATGTCAAGCCCAATCTCCCAACTCATCCCACCCTTCCCTGTAACTGAATTGTTCTGCTGTAACCCTGAAACTAACATTGCAAATCAACCACAGTTCAATAAAAAATGTATCTATATGCACACACTCGACTGAATAAATACATGACTTCTACCAATGACACCCTTAAGATACTGCTTTCTTCACATTTCCGAGAGCTCGGAGATCCAGGATACTTTGAGGGTTGCAGGATCCTGTAATGTTACTTGCACCATCTTATAGCAAAAGTGTCCAATGTTGTTGAAATGAAGAGTCACTTTTTATTTCCACAAATTCTAGTGTCACTGAAGAAGGTGCTTGGGCTGAGAGATGGTGGGAAGGGCAAAGACAGCTGGGAAGTTTCACAGAGGAACCTGTGACCCTTTTGGCTGCCTTTCCTTGCCATGTGGAAACCCCAGCCCTCGCATGGACAACTGCTAATGGTGTCTGATTGGCTTGTTGGGGGGTTTCAATAGTTAACTTCCGCCAGCAGTCTCTCTTATCGTCAAAGTCAAAAAAGGACTTGTAGCAGTTAATGGCTCAGAAATGATATTGATACCACCACTTCAGTTTGGAAAGAGGCCCATCTAAGACTACAGGGGATAAATAATAAAAAGAAATAAAATCATCTCCTTGAAGAGATGACTTGAAAATGAATTCCAATGTCAACCTGAACTCCAGGCCTCCAGGTTCTACTGGCCCTGAGAGAAAACAGTGCTGCTGATTGTAACCAAGGGCGCGGGTTCTCAGCTCAAGCCCAGGCACTGTGGGGAGGCCTGGAGGCCCAGAGGTCGGCTCGGATTCTGCTGTCACTTAAATCTCTCAGGCTGCTCATTTTCTGCAAAAAGAAAAGGCTGGGATTTGAGGATTTCTTAATTTCCTTTTACCACCACACTTCTCTGATTCAGAGTTTTTTGGAAATTAAAAAAAAAAATCAATAAAAGGCAGGAAAGGTAAATAGCAAAGGTTAAAATGCTTACAAGTGGGCAGCTGGCCTGAGAGAGCCAGATTCGTATCTTTCCCAGGATAAAATTCTACAGTCTGAATTCTTTTCCAGGATGTATTACTTTAATAATAAACACAAAGGCCAGTGCCTGTTTCCTCCCTTCAGGGATGAAAATTAGGCTTCAGTGCGCAAAGATTTAAGACGTCTACCATTCTTACGAAGCATCTTAGAGACTGCTGGTCTCCAGGAGGTGGGCACCTTCTGAAGACCTCAGTGACAGGCGCTACCGGGCCTCGCACTAATTGCACTAAACGCCCCACTTGCTTGAAACCCCAAGGAAAGGGTATGAACTTTATAAAACACGGTATCTCATCTATTTCATCGGATCCTGTTAAATAAAAACAAGTGATTAGCACTCTGTCTTTAACTATTTGAGATTTACAGAAACAACACACATCGATCTTGGGAACGGTGTTGATAACTGATAGAAGAGGAACTGATTTCCGCATTGGCTTCATTACTGCTTAGCTGGCCAAGTCTTATCGAGTAGCTTAATACATTGAAGAACGAGTTTTGCAGTCAGACAACTGCGTACTCGTGCAAAATCTGGGTCTCAGCTTCCTCGTAAGTAAAATACCTAAAATTAACAAACTATGTTGAACTTTTTTGGCGAAAAAAAAAAAAAAAAGAAACCCTTGTTTTGTGGAGTTGATGAGATAATAAAGGTAAAACATGTGGCATGTTGGCAGGCTCTCAGTAAATGGAAGCTACGATACTTTGATTACTATTATTAAGCATCTTCAAGGAGTCCAGGGAACCATGATAAAACTTAGCCACGCCTTCCCCACAACTGCACTAAGTGGCATCCAAGCCCTCTTTAATGAGAGCTCTAAGCATGTATTTTTGGGAGGACTGGATAGACTTGGCACATTGCCATGAAGGACACCACCGTGTTTACGTGACGCTGATAAAACAGCTGCAGATGAGAACTAGCTTCCAAGTAACCAAAGAAAGGAGAGAGCTAAGACAAGTCCCACTTGCTTCCCTCTGGTCTTTTCCAAAGCTTTCAGGAAAAAAACCAGCACAGACAAACAAAGGAAATGTAGGAAATTCCATAACTTCAAAGGAAAAAACTCAATGTCTTTTTACCCAAAGTCACGTAGAAACACGGCTTTTGCAGACAACTACTCACATGCGAGAAGTTTTTAATATGATTTCCTTCATGGAGGGGAACTGCAGCTACCGAATGGAAAGCTCAAGAACAAATCACACACAAGTGGATTGTGGGTGAGCCCTCAAACCTGAGACCTGGGAGGCTGAGGTCAAAGGCCTGAGAAAGCGAGCAGGTGGAGCAAAGATGCTCACATGGGACAGGCCTTCCAGAAAGGATCCACATTCCAAGAAAGGCTGCACAGGAGGGCAGACCGACTTGCTGACTTCACTTGCCTAACAAGGCAAACGGTCACTTAAAAGCGCCAGGGAGCATACAGATATAACCTAGCTCAGGATGTAGAAACTCTGGTTCCACAAAGGTCTAGAGGCACCAACAGAGGAAATGAGGGCAGGTGAGGTACATTTTATACTTCTAAAGGTTTCTCTGCCTTTAAAATAAAATGCTGTAGGGGGGAATATTTAAAAGGCCGCTGAGAAGACTTCCAGTAAGATTTTCTACCTTCACAAAATGAAAAATCTGATAACCGGTACTCTGAAAAGCATCACTAAAAACTCAATGCTGGGACTTCTCTGGTGGTCCAGTGATTAAGAATTTGCCTTGCAATACAGGGGACGCTGGTTCAATCCCTGGTCAGGGAACTAAGACCCTACAGGCTGCAGGGTAACTAACACAAACTATTGAGCACTCGTGCCATAACCAGAGATCCTGCTTGCCTCAACGAGATGCCCTGTGCTGCAGCTAAAACCTGATGAGCCAAATAAATATACATATATGGAAAACAAACAAACAAACAAACTCAATGGTGTCTTGGCAGTTCTGAAAGCTCAATGACAAAACCTAATCTTAATGGGTAAAGGGGGCTCCAGGAACTGCAAACCAAACAAAGGTGTGTGCTGGGAAGCTAATTTTGCTGCACCCCAAATAAAAGTCTGAGATCATGTAAAGTTATGCATACCCTAACCTCGGAAATTCTAGGATTCAAAGGCGGCTGCTGCTGCTGCTGCTGCTGCTGCTGCTGCTGCTAAGTCGCTTCAGTCGTGTCCGGCTCTGTGCGACCCCAGAGACGGCAGCCCACCAGGCTCCCCCGTCCCTGGGATTCTCCAGGCAAAAACACTGGAGTGGGTTGCCATTTCCTTCTCCAATGCAGGAAAGTGAAAAGTGAGAGTGAAGTCACTCAGTCATGCCTGACTCTTAGCGACCCCATGGACTGCAGCCCACCAGGCTCCTCCATCCATAGGATTTTCTAGGCAACAGTACTGGAGTGGGTTGCCATTGCTTTCTCCGTCAAAGGCATCTATTCCCCCCAAAAACTTACACGTGGCACCAGTCTATAGAGGTAAGAATGTTAGAGAGCATTGCTCTTAGCCGCAAAATAGAAAAGCAAAATTTGCCCATCGACACTAGCATGGACAGACGGTTAAATTCATACAGGAGAGTACTAGACAGCAGTGAAAACGACCTATGGATCTACACAAACTTACTAGGAATTGAAAGCCACGAAATGACACACGCAATTTCGCAGAAGTTCAAAAGCAGGCAGAGTAAAAACGGCGTGGTCTAGACATGCAGACGTCGGTGGGAAAGCTACAAGGAAAAGCAAGAAAGTGAGTACCACAAAAGTCAGAGGACGGAGGAGGGAAGGTGCTCAGAAAGGGAACAGGAGGTGGGGGAGGCAATGCTGTTTTTCACCTGCCTGTTTATTACTAACTAGTCTTTAGGCACGCACGCTGTGTGCACTCTCCTGGACACGGTGCCTCGCCTAATGATTCATCGGTAA
>SJXQ01006939.1:437470-453858 GCA_006408695.1 Aepyceros melampus | reverse complement strand
GCCCGTTCCAGGCCTCCGGGAGGAAGGAAGAGGTGCTCGGGGTGGAAAGAAATCCGCGAGGCTGGGGGATCTGGGCGTCAGTGGGAGTCGACATTTGCGGAGGGGTGGGGGTGAGCGCCACGCTGTGGCATTCTCAATTTTCAGTTATTAAATGTTGATGAAAATTCTTCCATGTGCCTATAGAGGTGTTCCGTTCTCACGCCAGAAACCGTGCCTGTAGCAGCCTTTTCTACAGCTGGACATTAACACCCAAGCTTGTGTGTTTCTCTTAAGTGTGGTGTCAGTACCTGGGTTGTGCGCGCGTGCGTGCGTGTGTGTGTGTGTGTGTGTGTGTATCTGCAGGGCCACGGGATAAACCTGGTACTTCTTTTGGGGAGGTTTCGTTTCACTCACTGCTAAAAAACGTTAAATATCACTTTTAGTATCACTTTTAGAATGAAGCACTGACATATTTATGGAGGTGACTACAGCGTATATATTAATTCTCAAGGTAAGAAACAGATGCCAAACGGATTATATTTAGCGGTGCCTTGGGTGATGAGCTTGGATTGTGGACTTGAGTCTCCTACGTGGGGACCTTTGAGCGGAAGGGTTACTGGGGACTGCCCTAGGCTGGTTGTAACAAATGTAGTGAAAATCGTCTGAGATTGTTATAATTTGTTTTTCGTCACAGATCAGGTTGTGTTTTCTGAAACAGTATGTACCGCGATAGAGGGGTCTGTTCAGTGACTTTTGCATGAGGCTGTTCTTGGAATTTCAAATTGTTTGCAGTAGAATATAGTTCACACACAGCTTGCAGCTAGAGTGAGGTGCAACTTCACGTGGGGAAATGGGTTTCACAGCCGTATTTTAGGGCAGAGACGAAGCTGATAAGGTGTATAATGTGGCCAGAGTTTGACTGGGAGGACAAAGATAAAGGAAAGAATCACCACATTCTTTGATATTGTGGAAGGACTGGATTTGGCAGAGGTTGTAAACAGAAGGTGGAGGATCTGAAAATGAGCATTTTTGGTCTGTACCTCCTCAGTGCTAGAAAGAAAAAAGCCAAGAGGGCAAAGATGAAGAAAGGTATTAAATCTAAAGTAGGGCTACATTGTTTAAAATTTGAAAAGACAAGTCACAGAGAAGAGGTGTGTTTGAAGGGCATCTGCCGAAAGGCGGTGATGAGTGCAGTGATTTGGGTGAGAAGTGCTAATAAAAGTAACAGAGGAAGAACCACAGAGGGAAGTTTGAAGGGGTACATCATGGCAGCATCTTTTTAAAATCTGGTAAGTTGTTAAGAAAATAGCGATCATCGTGATCGGCTCCACAGAGTGGTCAAGGGATCCGGCTTTGTAGAAAACAGCCTTTTTGAAATTTCACTGGAAGGCTCATCAAGGAAAGTTTCTAGAGGGAAGATAAGAGATTATCAATGACAAAACTGGAGGGCAGAGTCCAAACAAAGGTAATCAATTGTAAGACTTGGAAACATTTGAAAGCATTGTACGGTTGAATCCTTTCCAAGTAAAGTTGAGTTTTAAAGGCTGGGTTTGTTCTTCTAGTTGTTATTACAATGTCAAAAATGTCTGAAGTAGCTGAAAATGTTCATTTCCTCCTGTCTGAAGGCCGGATTAATGCCGAAGACAATTCCAAAACAAAAAGTGAGGAAAGAAAATGTATACTGTACATTCCCCAGAAAAGACCGCCCCCCCCGACATTTGAAATAATTTGCTCTATTTTGTACCAAGTTCTACCCAACCTGGTTGTGCAATTGCTCTGCGCACAGCAGGTGGAAAGGTAACTGCCCCGCTCAGCAAGATGCAGGCAGCTGTTGCCAGTGACACAGAAGACCCGAGAGATGGAAGTTCAGCCTAGGTCATTCAGTCCTTGAGCTTCCTAAGTGGCTACAGCCTCCACATTCAATCACTGAAGATTGTAATTATGGTCCCGGATATCAAATAAGAGCTTATTTTCACTCCACAGCATTTAGGTTGAGACTAGAGGTATATAGTACATATTAGAAGTTCTTCCACCAGAAATAGTTGAACTAATGCAGAAAACTTAAATCATGGCATCTGGTCCCATCACTTCATGGGAAATAGATGGGGAAACAGTGTCAGACTTTATTTTGGGGGGCTCCAAAATCACTGCAGATGGTGATTGCAGCCGTGAAATTAAAAGATGCTTACTCCTTGGAAGGAAAGTTATGACCAACCTAGACAGCATATTGAAAAGCAGAGACATTACTTTGCCAACAAAGGTCCATCTAGACAAGGCTATGATTTTTCCAGTGGTCATGTGTGGATGTGAGAGTTGGACTGTGAAGAAAGCTGAGCGCCGAAGAATTGATGCTTTTGAACTGTGGTGTTGGAGAAGACTCTTGAGAGTCCCTTGGACTGCAAGGAGATCCAGCCAGTCCATCCTGAAGGAGACCACTCCTGGGTGTTCATTGGAAGGATTGATGCCAAGGCTGAAACTCCAATACTTTGGCCACCTCATGCGAAGAGTTGACTCATTGGAACCGACTCTGATGCTGGGAGGGATTGGGGGCAGGAAGAGAAGGGGACGACAGAGGATGAGATGGCTGGATGGCATCACCGACTCGACGGACATGAGTTTGAGTGAACTCCGGGAGTTGGTGATGGACAGGGAAGCCTGATGTGCTGCGATTCATGGGGTCACGAAGAGTCGGACACGACTGAGTGACCGAACTGAACTGAATAGCATCAAGGCACTTGAAAGGATAACTGTAGTCACCTGTACAGAATTCATTTCTGTGGGACGTCTCATTGCCCCATATGCTGGCTAAATTCACTGTTGTATCAGAGAGGTTAGTCCCAGAACCGTACGTTCCACATTTTTGTTGAAAGAGCAATGTTTGTTAAGAGACAAAGTATCATCCTACCTGGGGAAAATAGTTGAGGCTTAAATTCCGAATCAAAGTGGATGCACCAAGCAAGTTGAGCAGGACATGCTGGAAAATTTCCGCTCTCCCTGTCTCCCCACCCTCTGAGTCAAAATGTGCTCTTACCTGTTAGAAAAAGTCTGCCCTACCTAGTATACCTGTCAGGCCTCCTTTCTCAACCATGCAGGAAACGATGGCTCTTTCCTAGGGTTAAGAGACTGAGAAACTAGAAGGAATCAGGAGTGCCTCCAATTGATGGCAGGAAGCTAAGTGGAGCACGAACCATCCCCACACAGTGACATCCACACACCCTTGTGAATCTTCATATGCGGTGGCCTGTGAAACGGCACGCCGGTGCTTACAGTTAGGAAGGGTGTGTTTCTGTGGTGATCTCTCCCCAATTCCACTCGCTCTGCCCTTCTAACTCTGTTCTACTTACCATTGGTGTCCTCTCCTGGAGGAATAAAGGAGTCAGATGTACAAAAAGACATAGTTTTTAAAAGCTTTAACTTTCTTATTTTTCTATTTTCCTAAGCAGAGGGCCAGTTTAACCTGTTTAGTGTATAGGTTCTGAAATTTGACCACCCGACTTCAAATCCTGACTTGGCTGCATACTAACTGTGGGTAACTTTGGACGAGGAACTTCACCTGTGTTCAGATTGTATTCAGGGTGACACTGAGAAGTGTTTCCCATGCATTTAGTATGGATCAACATAATTGCAGGGCTTGTCGAACTACTGGTTGCCTGGTCCGGATTCCAGAGCCTGTAATTGGGGAGGGCTGGGCTAGGATCTGCTGCTCTGCATTTCCAACAGGTTTCCAGGTGGTGCTCTTGGTGACCTGAGCCCCCACGCTGAGAACCTCTGCTCCAGAGCAGGGTTTGTTCGCCGTAGCATTGTGGCCGGTCAGGACTGGATCACATTCTTCGTGGGCACTGCCCCGTGCTTCCTGGAGGAGGTTTAATAGTAGCATCCCAGGTCTGTACCTCTTGGATACCAATAGCTCCCACTCAGTTGTTACAACTAGAAATTTCTCATAGGGAGCAAGATCTCCCCCGGTTGAGAATCAGTGCTGTGGAGACAGTCATTCCAGGTGAGCTCGAGCTTTCCCCTTCTCATGATTTTGTGGGGGCGGTGAGGTGGAGCTCCAGTTGGTGTTAATAGAGCTTCTTGGAATTAAAAGAGAGGTTATGACCCTTGAGGCAAGTTTCATGCCCTAATGTGGTTGACTGCAATTACCTTTAAATTTTAGTCTACTACTATCCTGAAACACCCTGCAGATGTTAACTCAAGAGTTTATGAGAACTGGTAGGTGACAGATTTTTTTTTTTTTTTTTTAATTAAAATCTCCATACCACAAAGTTCTTTTGAGGTGCACAATTCAGTGCTCTGTGCTCTGATCACAGATTGTGCAACCATCACTGCTGTCTAATTCCAAGAACATTTTTATTGCCTCGGAAGGGCATTCCACAGAGAGAGTCTGTCTGGGACCTGCATTACTTTTATCTCAAGGCAGAGATGGACACCCTCACGAGCAGCTAAAAAACCTCAAGAGCCAACTCAGAAAATAATTGTTTGGAAGCCACATTTAAAAAAATGAAAATAGTTTTAAGTCCCAGGAGAGAAACAGATACAGTCTTACAAGTAAATTACTGGGCATTATTGAATTGCCTGCTTTATTGAGTTTTTTCTTCTGATTGCCCAGTGCCAGTTTTCTGATCTTTCATCCTTTGCATTTGGTAGCGCTTTGGATCAGAGGGCTCCACCTGCCAAACTGGTGCCCTAGCACAGATTATTTGATGAACTTGTTAAAAACAGACTCCCAGCCCTCTCCAACTTCCCAGTTGATTCAGTGTACACCCAGGTCTGGGAACTACTGCTTAAGGCTTTTACAGGTACCTAAATGCATTTGTTTTCTCATTCATTCTTAAAGCATCCCTCCAGAAGCTATTTTTCCCAATTCCCAGGTTGAAAAACTGGTATTCCAAGAGGTAAAATGGCATATCCAAGGTCACACAGCCAGCAGATTAGGCGCAAACCTGAAGATGGAGTTAGTTCTTCTGTTTTTTGAGGGGAGGGGGTCGGCCACGCGGCAGATGGGATCCTTTTTCCCCAACTAGGGGTCAGACCCGTGCCCCTGCTTCGGAATCGTGGAGCCTTAACCACTGGACTGCCAGCGAAGTGACTGTAGTTACTGTTCACCTTCTGAGCATGTTCAGTGAGAGGTCTCTGGGTCAGGCTGGGGGGCAGGAGATGAGTGAGGTGTGCACTCGCCCACTGCTCTTTTTTATTGTAAGCCTACAAGAGAGAGATGTATTCAGCAACTGTAGGATGACAGTGTGTACTTAGTTCTTTTTAAACTATTGAATACATTGTTACCACCACATTTTCATTGAGAAGGCCATGGGCGCATGAGGGTGTGGAGTAAAATTCAGTGTCATTTCCTACAGGTGATGTTTATCGGGTCCATTTATTCATTTACTAACAACATATTGAGCCTCTGCCTCCCATAAGATTAATGTCAGGGGGCCTGACAAACGCTGTTTCATCACCTCTCCCAAATAGACATCTGCGTGAAAACCACTCGCTATGCGATCTTTTAAGTCATTTCCTTAGTTCCCGCTGTGTAACCATCTCCACCCACCAGACTCTGCAGAAAATGTGAAGAAGCTACTGACTGCACTTGTTCATAGTTCTTGGTTTAAAGATTTGATAGATGGCTCGGCACAGAGACGTGGACACTGCCCCACTGTTGGACAGTAGATTGCTGCAGCGTTCGTCAGGGGCAGCTTGGCGATATTTATCAGAAACTTTAAAATGTTCGTACGCTTTGGTCCAGCAAATTTACTTCTAGGAATATGACCCCGTAAGTAAAACGTATTGAAGGCAGATGGTCCCCTGAACATTATTTGCAGTGTTTCCATGGTCGTTACCTGGTTTGACCTCAGCTGTGTTAACATGCAGTCAAGGCTATGGTTTTTCCAGTGGTGATGTATGGATGTGAGAGTTGAACCATAAAGAAAGCTGAGCACCGAAGAATTGATGCTTTTAAACTGTGGTGTTGGAGAAGACTCTTGAGAGTCCCTTGGACAGCAAGGAGATCAAACCAGTCCATCCTAAAGGAGATCAGTCCTGAATATTCATTGGCAGGATTGACGCTGCAGCTGAAGCTCCAATACTTTGGCCACCTGATGCGAAGAACTGACTCACTGGAAAAGACCCTGATGCTGGGAAAGACTGAAGGCCAGAGAGAAGGGGACAACAGAGGATGAGATGGTTGGATGGCATCACCAATTCGATGGACGTGAGTGTGAGCAAGCCCCGGGAGTTGGTGATGGATGGAGAAGCCTGGCGTGCTGCAGTCCGTGGGGTCGCAAAGAGTTGGACACGACTGAGCGACTGAACTGAATTGAACTGTGTTAACATATAAACCTGTTCTGTTAACACAGGTCTCCCTGCCTCCTCTGTGCAGGCCTTTCTTCACACTGCAGCTGCTGCAATCCTTGTACTATGCAGATGGCTCGGCCTCCTTCTCCTGCTTAGAATCCTTTGCCTGTTCGCCTTGCTCTGAGGATAAAGTCCTAATGTGGCTTGTGAGGATTTGCAGGGTGGTGCTTCCTTCTCTAACTGTGTCTTCCACCGTCTACCCTCATCTCTGTTCTATCCTCTGATGCCTGTACTCTTGCATTTTACTAACATGTAAACTTCAGGGCACAGCCTTTATCTGTTCTCAGAGATTATTTCTTTCCAAGTCCTGGTTGCACTACTGAGTAGAATCATTGTTGGCTCGGTGTGTTATCTTGCCCAGAAATAACAAATGTGGCTACTGATTCTCAGCTACATCATGTTAGTTGTAATTCATGATATGTTTCAAATCAAAGTGAATTGAGGATATAACCCAGCTGTAGCTGTGATTTCTACGTATGTATAAAGCTGTTTCGGTTCTTTCTTTTTTCTGGCTGCACCCCTTGCAGCATGCAGGATTCTGGTTCCCCAACCAGGGATCAAACCCGTGCCACCAGTGGTGGACATGCAGAGTCTTAACCCCTGGACCACCAGGAAGTCCCCCACGATACTTTGGTTCTGAGTGAAAGAAATCTCAGCTTGGCCAGATGTAAAGAAAAGATGGATCTCGCATCACAGGAGACTCTGAGGTTTAGTTCGGTGGCTCAGTTTTGGCCTGCAGGACCTCATACTTCCTGTTCCTCTTCTCTGCCATTTACTGCGTTGGCCTCATCCTAACAGTCACAAGATGCCTGCTCATGGCCATTAGGCCGCCAGAATCCTTATTCACACCAGGGGAGGTTGGCTTTCCTTCCCTGGAAGCCCACGTAAGCCTCTCTCTGCATCCGTTTGGTCCAGATTGTCTTTGTCTGAGCGCCTGTGAGCCAGTCACTGGCAGAGGGAATGCAGCTGTCCTGACTTTCTTAGATGATTATCTCTGAGGATGCTGAATGCGGGGAAGCTGCCCAGCATCCGCCACAGTTCCTTTTACCAAAAGGAAAAAATTGCAGTGCAGCCTGCAGGAAATTCTCCATAAGGGAAAACATTTCTTACTGTTCTGCTTTTTTTTTTTAAATAGTCAGATCTTTATTTAAAACTCCAATCTGCCAGCTCAGTGTTTTCCACTAGCTCAGGGAGCAGAAAGCTTCACAGGCTTCCCAGTCTTCTGCTGAGAGGCTGCCTTTGTGGGAGCCTTTGCAGCAGCCATTGCTGCCCTTTTAGATGCTTGCTTAGCCTTTTTTGCTTCCTTGGCGGCCCTGCCAGTTTCTTCTCATTGAGCCTTCCGAAGTTCAGGTTCTGATTTCCTCTTGGCCATCACATCAGCAAGAGATGCACCTGTTTCAGCCCTCTGGAATTTGAGTGCAAGGCAGGTTCTTTTCTTTTGAATTTCTTCTGACTGTCCGTTTCTGTGCTTGCTTCTGAAGAGGACAGTCCAGTTGATCTGACGAGGACTCCTCTTGGAGAGGAGTACCAGCTCACATTTTGCATCAAGAAACTGGAAAACTTCCCTGTCGGTCCAAGCATAGCGCCCCCCATGCCCTGGGTAGATCTTGAACCCGCTGAAATGGCCCAGCTCCACCTTCAGGGCAGCTAATGCCGGGGTGAAGGAAAGATCTGTTCCGCTTTTTAAAAATGTATTCAACTCCAAGATGAGGTAAAGAATCCTGAGAATTCTGCTGTATGGTTAACCGTGAAATCTTTCTTTTCTCTCTCTCTCTTCCCCCCCCCCCTCCCGCCTTTTTTCCAGATCCAGACATTTAATGTGGATGCACCATGCCAGACCGTGGAAATTTAACGAATGGGGTTGTGATGGCCCAGGTTCTTCAAAAGATGTAAGAATAAATCGATTTATCTTTTTCTGTGTTGTGCATGGATATTTATTAGATTGAAAACATGGGCCAAAAGATAAAATGTTGGCATGATACACGAGTTGCCTACAGACTGAGAGCTGAGCAGCACATGTGGCTTTGGTGGTCCATGCTTATTTCAGCTGCAGGGTAGTTAAGGCTGCAATTGTTAAAATACTCCAGCAGTTTTGGAATTCTTCATGGGTTTTTTCAGCAAGTGTGGCAGACGTTTTCATGTTAGTATCCCAATTTTGCCATCCTAGAACGCTCTTAAGAGGCTTCCTCTTTCTGTAGGACTCTGTCCAGATGTCTCATCAGCAAGGCTTATATTTTTATATTTTATAAATGTTTCCTTTATAGAATAAAGGAAAGGCATGCCCCATGTTCTGTGTCCCTGTTAACCTGTGTGCTTCTGGAGGTAGGTAGCACCATCTCCTATGCCATGTATTTCACTTGTTTATTTGTTATCTGCTGCTTTTGCAGACACATGTCTGCGGACACACACACACACACACATGCAGACACACATCTGCAGAGACACACACACACACACACACTCACATGTAAGCTCCACTTGGAGGTGGGAGATTTCTTTTGTTCGTTGCTGTATCCTGGCACCTAGGACAGTACCTGGTTTTAGAGTGAGCCATCTGAAAATGCCCTTCTTTGTGGATCTAAAATAGTCAAATGTCAGCATTTCTGGTTCCGTCTGTATCACGGGTGCTCTGTTTACTGACTAATGAAAGGAGTGAGATACTCGTTCGAGATATGATATAAAATAATCCCAGTTCTTTCCCTCTAAGCACTTTGAAAGCATAATAGTTATAAAATGGGTATTATTAGGTTGCCTGGAACTTTTGACCTCGGAATTTTCCAGTAAAGGGTTACCTGTGAATTCATGATGTCATTAGGTGTGGCGTGATCTGGGGGACACGGTTGTCTACTGAAGCCTGAGGCGGTGAGAATTTGCCTGTGACTTACTGAGGTTTCCTGCAGCTGGGTTGAGGACCAGTGTCATCACTAAAGGCGTCTTGCTGTTGCTCGCCTTGCAGGGAGCTGTGTAGAGCTGCTCATCTGAGAAGCAGCTCAGACGCCTGCATTTGAGGGAATCTGCCTGCCTTTCACATTAGGGGTCCGGGCCTGAGAACTGTAGCTTGCCATCTTTCTTCTGCACTCACATGGCACATCCCTCCTGATACACAGCCGTGTAGGCTTTTTAGTGGAACTTCAGGAGGCTTGCCTAAACCCTGACCAGCCCTGGTTCTAGCGCTGAGAAGAGTAGGGCAGTCTCGAGGGTTTTACTCAAATTCTCAGTAAGAATTATTTGTGGGCAAGTGGGCATAGCTACATGAGCTTCCCAGGTCGGTGTCAGTAAATGAGTTTTTTGCTTAAGTTACTTTGGGTACAATTTCTCTCAATTGTAGAAACCAAGAGAAAGCCTGTTTGTACATATTATTTTACTAAACCAAGATCATAATATACGTGATGTTCTGCCAAGTGGTTGTTCTAATTAGTGTAGTCTTGTAGATGTATTTCTCATCAAGATTTCATTCTTTTTTCTCAAACTGAATCCCTGCTTTCATTTTGTTGTGATATAACACAGACCAAAAAGCATACCAGAAAAAGGTGACAGATTTTTTGTGTATGTTTGCGTGTATTGTATGTGTGTGCATGGATGTGTGCACACATCAGTGTGACCACCCCCCAGGTAGAACTGTGTAACATTTCAGGCTCCCAGGTGGTTCCCCCGCATGCACTTCCGTAATCAATAACCCCTTGTCTCCAAGACAGCCATGATTCTGAGTTCCACACCATCCTTCTTACAAGTGGAATCTTACAGTTGATACGCTTTTGTGCCTGAATATTTCAACATAATGTCTGCACGACTCATCCATGTTGTTCTGTATTATCTGTTTTAAATAATTGCATCATGCAGCTTCACAGAAGCTTCCTCCTCTGTCAGTTTGATATTTCCTGAACAGCTACCTGTGTCCAGCGCTGGTGACACAAGGGGGAAGCACAGACCACAGGGTAATTGTGTTCAGAGAGTTTATAACCTGCAGAGAAAGGGATTTTTAAATAACTATGGAAACAAACTTGCTAATATAACAAGCACCGCAGAGAAAGTTGTGAAAGTTTCGAAGTTAGCAGGCAGGCGACTCAGCAGAGCTCGCATTCAGAACAGTCCAAGAGGCATATGTCCATTTGGGTGTCTCTCAATGGAGGCCGTGAGTGTGGATTAGTACATCACTCAGGGAAGAATATGGAGTAAGAAGAACACGTGTACGTGAACTATGAAGACCTTCGATGTTCAGCTGTTGGTCAGAACATTTACCAGCAGAGGGACCAGGACGACCCCAGGAACACCCGTGAAATGTGGGTGCCCAGAGAAAGGGCAGGTCTCTTCATTTGTCTGAGCCGAGCAGTAAAAACCTGGATCTTTCCTGTTGTTTTAGTAGAAATTTTATCAAATATATTTATAGTATCCTTATTGTTAGTACAACTTATTTTCCTCTCCTCTTGTAAGTCATTTTCTGCTCATTTGCTTTTCTGCTTCCAGCATCTTGTTGCTGCCTCCTCTATTGCTGTTTGCCCACATAAGTTCACCTCTCCCTGTTTTTTGTTTTTAATCAGTAGACTTTGTTTTTTGGAGCAGTTTTAATTTCACAGCAAAACTGAGTGGAAAAAAGTTTCAGTAGGAGACGATGAGAAAGTTCTGGAGGTGGATGGTGGTGATGGTCGGACAACGGTATGAACGTACTTAATGGTCTGGATGATACATCATACATATATTTTACTACAATAAGAGAAGTTTTTAAAAACTGAGCCAACAGTCTGGTGAGTTCCCACCTGCTCCGTGCCGCACCCCGCACAGACCCTCGCCCGCTGTCAGAGTCCCCACCGCGTGGGACGTTTGTTACCATTGCTGAGCCTGCGTGGAAGCGTCGTCATCACTCAGCCCCCAAGTTTACGGCAGCGTTCATGTCGTACACTCTGAGTTTCTTTGCGCGCAGAGAACAGCATCTGCCCTGAAAATCCCAGAGCTCTGCCTAGTCACCCCTGCCCCCCGCCAGTCACGATCTTTTTATTGTCTCCACCGTTTGGCCTTTTCCGGTCACACAGGATGTAGACTGACTGCTTCCACTTAATAATGCTCATTTAAGATTGCTCCTTGTCTCTTTCTGGCTCGCCCGGGCATTTCTTTTGAGGGCTTACCCCTCATTTTTTAAATAGCTTTGTTGAAATCAAAGTGACTTGCATTGAATCGCACATTTGTAGACTAGAATTTGATTGTTTCTGTTTTTTTTTTTAACTGATGGAGATGCCCAGGAAACTGTCAAGATAATGAGCATATCAATCACTTCAAAAGATTTTCCTCAGCCCCTCCTTCCAGCACCCCGCACCCTACCCTTCCACATCCCCAGGGCAACCACGGATTTGCTTTTTGTCGATTAATTTGCATTTTATAGAGTTATGTAAATAGGCTGATAGTATGTTTTACCTTGAGAGGGAGAGGTGGTGGCTTCTTTCCGTACAACACAATCTGGGATTCCTCCGTGCTGCTGCCCATGTCACCGGAGCGCACGCGTGTTCGTCGTACAGGCACGCTGTAGTCCGTCCTTCCACTCCTGGGCCACTGTAGTCCAGGCTGTTATAGATAGAGTGAGGCTCTGTTAGCATCAGAGTCGATCACAGATGCTGGGAGCACTGGTGTTCCCGTCTTTGTATGCACATACACTTTCATTTCTCTTGGGCAAAATTCCATGTAAGGGTGAAATGCCTGGTTGTACGTTTAATGTTCAAGAAGCTGCCAGTCTGTTTCCGAAGTGAGTGCACCATTCACGTTTCCTCAAGCAGTGTGTGAGTCTTCCGGTTGCCCCGCAGCCTCAGCAACACTTGCTGAAGCCAATGTTTTCATTATAGCCATTCTAGTGGTTGTCTAGGGGTGTATCACTGTGGGGTCTATTTGTATTTCTCTCAATATGATGACTAGTGACGTTGCGTTGGGTGTCGTGTGTGTGTGTGTGTGGTGTGTGTGTGTATACACACATGTCTGTATCTCCTTTGGTGAATAGTTTGTGGTAGTCTTTTTTTAATTTTTTAAAAGTGAATATAATTGATTCACAAAGCTGTGTTAGCTTTTGGTGTACAGCAGGGAGATTCAGTTATACACATATATTTAAATATTCTTTTCTATCAGAGTTTATTACAGTTTATTATATATAGGTCCCTGTGCTACACAGTAGGACTTTATTTTACATATGGTAATTTATATCTGCTAACCCCAAACTCCTCGGAGAAGGCAATGGCACCCCACTCCAGTACTCTTGCCTGGAAAATCCCATGGATGGAGGAGCCTGGAAGGCTGCAGTCCATGGGGTCGCTGAGTCAGACACAACTGAGCAACTTGACTTTCACTTTTCACTTTCATGCATTGGAAAGGGACATGGCAACCCACTCCAGTGTTCTTGCCTGGAGAATCCCAGGGACAGGGAAGCCTGGTGGGCTGCCGTCTATGGGGTTGCACAGAGTGGGACATGACTGAAGCGATTTAGCAGCAGCAGCAGCAACCCCAAACTCCTAATCTACCCTCTTTCCCCTTTGGTAAAAATAGGTTTGTTTTGTGTCTCTGCGTCCATTTCTATTTCACAGGCAGGTTCATTTGTGCCATATTTTAGATTCCACGTATTAGTGATAGCATATAGTATTTGTCTTTCTCTTTGACTTCCTTCACTTAGTGTGATAATCTCGAGTTGTATCTATGTTGCTGCAAATAGTGTTATTCCTTCCTTTTCATGGCTGAGTAATATTGCACTGTATGTATGTACATCTTCTTTATCCATTCCTCTGCTGATGGACATGTAGGTTGCTTCCATGTCTTGGTTGTTATAAATTGTGCTGCTGTGAACATTGGGCTGCATGTATCTTTTCCAGTTAGAGTTTTTTTTTCTCAGATACATACCCAGGAATGGGATTGCAGGATCATACGGTAACTCTGTTTTCTAGTTTTTAAGAAACCTCCATACGCCTCACCATAGTGGCCACTCCAGTTCCATTCCCACCAGCAGTGTGGGAGGGTTCCCTTTTCTCTGTCCCCTCTCCTGTCTGCCTTTTTTTTTTTTTTTTTTTTTGGTACTTTTATTTATTTATTGGCTGTGCTGGGTCTTTGTTGCTGTGCAGGCTTTTCTCTCCTTGCGGAGTGCAGGGGCTGCTCTTCTTGTGGTCCGTGAGCTTCTCTCTGCGGTGGCCTCCCTTGTTGCGGGGCACGGGCTCGGGGGCCTGCCAGCTTCAGTCGCTGCAGCCTGTGGGCTCAGGAGTTGCGTCTCCCGGGCTCTAGAGCACAGACTCACTAGTTGTGGCGCACGGGCTTAGTTGCTCCGCGGCATGTGGGGTCTTCCTGGCCCAGAGAGCAAACCCATGTCTCCTGCATTGGCAGGTGGATTCTTTACCACTGAGCCAGCAGGGAAGCCTCTCTTGCCTATTTTTTTAATTGTCTGTCTTATTGAATTTATAGTTTTTTATTCTAAATACATGTTCTCTCTCAGATGTAGGTTTTAAAATATTTTCTCCCAGCCTGAGGCTTCCCTTTTAACTTTACTAATAGTGTCTTTGCAAAGCAAATGTTTTTGAATTTTTTATTAAATAATTATTAATAATAATTTTTTTTTTAGTTCACCTGTTTTGTTTTGATTTTTAAACTGTATTAAGAAGCCTTTACCAGACCCAGGGTCACTAAGATATTCTCCTGTGTTTTCCTCTAGAAGGTTTATAGTTTCAGTGCTTACGTTAGGTCTGTGATGCAGCTGAACCTGGCTGGTAAAAACACCGACATGCTGGGATGCGGCATTCTGTGTTTCCTGGCGCGAGCCCTTGGTCCCTCGGTATCAGTGCCACCCCAGCCCTGCCGTCTCCTTCTGGGGGGCTGCCTCCCGCTGTCCGGTCTGCAGACCCCTGGCACCACAACCCCCCTCTCCTCTCCTCTGATCACCTTCCAAGGTAGGGGCCGCCGTACTTCTGAGAAGGTTGAGACACACACAGGAAAATCTCCCTGGCATCCCCAACTCCGTCTCCGCCCCACCACCGCCACCAGCATCCGTGTGGCCACCTCGCTGCTCGTTTCCGCCTGTGGGCTGGACTGGGGCCTGCAGTCACGCCCACTCTTGTGGGCCCTGTGCTGGCTCCCACCACCTCTCCCCTGCTCTGCGGGGTCACATCCACCAGCAGGCTTCTATGTCTTTAAACAGACTTTACAGGACCCTGCTCCTGTCCGCCAGGACGCCGGTCCTCCTCCTGGCGGAGCGTCTGTCCCGGACCATACCCCACCCCAACCTCTCTCACATCCACTTCCGGCAGAGTGTCCCCACCATCACGTTGGAGCCGCTCTTGTTCAGGACGTCAGGTATCTGTGTGCTGCTGATGCCGTTCTCCATCCTCTCCTGGACCAGCAGGAACGCTCCAAAGATCTCTCAGTCCTCGCCGGGACCGATGAGAGCGCTCCAGGGACAGATGCTCATCTGCTTACTGCCTCTTCCTTGTGACAGTCCCTCGCATTTGGCCTCCAGGGTGCTGTGGCCGGCCAGATTGCTCTCCTGTCTCGCTGGGTGGTCTGCATTTCCTAGGCTAGTCTCCTGTGCTCCCTCCTTGGGGTGCAGAGCCTTAGACTCAGGCCTCACCCCTCTTCCCTTCTCTTTGATTTGCTTCACCTCTTGATGATTCGTCTCACAGCCTGGAATGTCATCTGAATCCTGATGATGCTCAGATTTTATCTCCAGCGTGAATCTCTCCTCTGGCAGCCGGACTTGGTTTAGGCTCAGCATCTCTGGTCAGATCTGAAAGACATCTCAGAGTCATCACATCTAAAGCTAAGCCCTGCTTTCTACCCAGACTCACTCAGTCAGACGTCCTCTCATTTCAGTGGTTGGCGTTGCTGGCCTTGAGCTGCTCAGACCTTAAAACCTCCCTCTCCGATTTCTCCACATCCCACATCCAACCCATAGCAGATACTAATGGCTACATTTTTAAACTGTCGCTAAATCTAGCCTTTAGATCTGACTTCCGGGTTACAGAGAACTACCGAGGAAGAGGTGAAACTAAGCGCGAGGAAAGGGCCAGACAAACCCAGAAAGTAGACTGTTTAGCGGGACAGTTGACTTGGTCTGTTCAGCAAGAAAGGGGTGAACAGTTCTAGATCAGAGAGCCCGGACAGACAGACACTGACCGAACACGTCGGATGGCTCTTCTTGGAAGACGTACCATGGCCAGCAGCGTGGACACCCCCAAGGACGTCGTGCCAGGCGGTAGCCGACCAGCTACCAGGAGGCCAAACTCCACCCGTGACGTCCGGGAGGTGTCTGAGGTGGTCAGACTCCTGGAGCAGTGGCTGCCAGGGACTGGGATTTGGGGAAACAGGGAGTTGCTATTCTGCAAGTATAGAGCTTCCGTTCCACGCGACGCACAAGCCCTAGGTCTGCCGTGCTGCACCAGCGGCCAACAGGACTGAACCCCGACCTTGAATGTCTCTTGAGAGGGCAGAGCTCATGTTAAGTGTTCTTTCCACACCTTCAAAAACAAAAGCAAGTGCAGTGCATGACTCTTGGGTTTTGTTTGAACAAAGACACTTCAAGGATGGAATGGAGGAGATTTGAATGTAGACTGAATATCAGGTGGTGGTCTGGGAGCGTTTCTTTGTTATGTGAGGTGTAGCATCAGAACCGTGGTGAGTGAGGTGCAGGTAAGTGCCTCACTTACCAGAGGTGTATTGTGGAATCTTTAAGACTAAAAACGGTTTATGATGAAACTTACTCGCTTTACCGCTTCTGTATTGGTCTAGCTGCCCTGATTGTGTTAATTTCCAGGCTAGCGTCAGTGTCTCTGCAGTTGCCGGCCTGCAAGCTTACATGCGTGCAGCAGCCAGAGGGTTTCTTGGTCAGGTGTCCAGCTTCAGGCCGGCGCTGGCGCCCCAGGTCACTCGGGGTGAAAACCGCGGGCCCACAGTGACACATCAGAGCCCACGTGGCCTGCACACTTGGCACCGTCCTGACCTCACTTTCCTGTGCTCTTTCCCGTACCGGCTCCAGGCTCATCCTCACGCGTGTCCTGCCCCAGGGCTTTTGCATGGCCGGGCCCGCTGCCTCCAGTGTTGTATCAGTCAGA
>SJXQ01006939.1:424756-437214 GCA_006408695.1 Aepyceros melampus | reverse complement strand
TCCGTCTCCCCATGTACCCTCCCTCCCCCCGCCCCCTGACCACCCGTTGTTTAACTTGCTGCTGCCCTCACTTTCCAGACCCACTTGTCTGGCTCTGCAGTAGGAGTTCTGTAAACGTTAGCTGAATGAATGAATCTGGAATTACAAACGTTGACTTTGAAATGAAAAGAAAGCAACTTTTATCCTTCATCTCCAAGAAGAGTTCCCCGCTCTTATGTCATTTTCCATCAAGTTTCCCTGATGCCAACATCCCAAGGCGACTCAGGCCCCACAAGTTGAGGTTGAAGCCCTTTGATTCTGACACCTAGGGCAGACTTAGCATTAAGGCCCAGTCCCATGGGACTGCCCCCACTGCACACGCCACATGGGTGTGGGCGGGGTCCTAGGGCACCAAACTCCTGCCCAGCCAACTGCAAATGCTGGAGTTCCTATGAACCCCCTCGTGTTTGATGTTTGCGACAGAGGAGCCCTGTGCTTAAGGTAACAGTTTTATTGGAGAAGATCCAACTCAGGAACCAAATGAAAGAGATGCTCAGGGGAGTGTGGGGTTGAGGGCAGGACAGAGCTCCGTGCCCCTGGCCCCCTGCCCGCCCAGCACAGGGCTGTGCTCACCCACCCCGAGGCTCCTGAACCCTGTTGTATGGAGTTTATTTGGGGCCGTAAGTGAAGTCATTAGCCTCAGGGAGTTTGAACTTTATCTCCATCCCTTCCTGGAGGTTGGGGGTGGGGCTGTATGTTCCTCTGGGACCAGCCGTGGTCCTAAAGCTGTCTAGGGGTCCCACAGTGAGTCACCCCCTTAGCGTTAGCTCAGGTATGGCTGGAAACAGCTCACGATGAATTGTAAGAGACACCTCATCACTCAGGAAACTCACAGGGTTTTAGGAGTTCAGCCCCAGGAACCAGAGACAAAGAGCAAACTTGTTTCTTGTTCTGCCACAACCCCATATTGGTTGAAAGAGCCAGATCAGAAGTTGTAAGAGGTGCCGCTCAATGCCGTCAGGTTTTATATTTCAGAGACCAAGATGAGGGAGAAAAAAGGAGATGAAATGACACTCAAGCTGTGGACAGTGGTGGAAGGGTTCTTGGGGCCTGTGGGACCGGATCGCCTCCCTTGGTTTAGGTAGAGTCTGTCCCTTCTGAGCCTGGGTCACTCATTCGGACAGCTGGGGCTGAACCATAGTTCACTTTATTTTTGTCGTCATTAAGGATGCAAAATATAAATATCATAGCTAACTCTTCAGTATCCACTTAATGGCAGAGGACCAAAGTGATCGTTTTATGTAATGAAAAGATCATGAGAAAATAGACCTAAGAATCAATATATCTATTTAAAAAAATAGTAAAGTTTGCTGCTAAAAATGCCATATCAAGGATGTTTGTATAACGTAGCTGATTCACTTTGTTGTATAGTAGAAACTGACAGAATGCCGTAAAGGAACTATACCCTGTTATTTTTTTAATGCCTTATTAAGAAATTAAATCAAACTGCAGTGTTTGTTTCAGACCTCGTCTTCATTTGGAGGATTCAGGAAGAATGTCATGGTACTTTAATAATTGCAGCGGTAGAAATAAAATTTAATGTTTTGGTTTCTGTGGAGGCAGTTGACCGCAAGAAGAGTGTGAAGACAGTGTATTTGTGGAATTACATGAAGGGTTAAAGTTAATGGGCTTTTCCTTTAGCTTAAGCTGTGACAAAGAAGCTATAGCCAAGTAGATGTGTTACTGGAAAAGTGGAGGAAATTGCTTTGTATGTTTTGTGGTTGGTTTGTGTTGTTTTCTTAGCAGAGTCAGGACGTAGTAAGAAGCTAAAGATAGTCCCTTACTCATGAGGAACACTCCCAGTAAGATTATCCCTTGTTGGTTACATATCTATGCAGAACTATAATCTGTTACGATTTTGGAGAAGATTGCCTTTATGTTCTTTGATCCTAGCCTGAGAACGTTAATTAGGGTGTTTAAGAAAACACTGGAAATTGTCAACTACGTAGAGAAACAGAGTTATAGCTAGCTGCCGGCACATTGAGTCAAAGTTCATGACTACAAATGTCACTTTAAATGGAAGCCAGCTGGGGACCACTGTTCCTTTTTTTTTTTTTGAAGTATAGCTGATTTACGGTGTTGTAATTACTCCTGTGCAGCCAAGTGACTCAGCTTTACATACACTTTCTTTTTAAAAAATACTCTTTTCCATTATGATTTCTCCCAGGATAGTGAATACAGTCCCCTGGGCTGTACAGGAGGACCTCGTTGTTTATCCATTCTCTGTACAATGGTTTACCTCTGCCAACCCCGACCTCCCCCACTTCCTCCCGCCCCGCCCAGTCTGCTCTCTGCCTCCGTGGTTCCGTTCTGCTTCACAGATTGTTCATTTGTGTCGTCGTTTAGATCTGTGGACTCCTGTTGCTGCTGTGTTCCACCCAAGTCGCACATTGGAAGCTTATTCAGTGAAAGCGCTGTGACTTTCTCCAAACGTTGTTGGGTGCACAGGTATCGCTGGGGACTGCCGTGTGTCAGAGGTGCTCGGCGAACAGCGGTGGCTGGGCCTACTCATCTGTTATCAGAAAAACGGCAATACCATCACCTGTGCCACTTAACTGCGTGAACGTGGGGCGATCACTCACCTCCTGCGTCTGAAGTTCCGCAGTGTCCTGTGGGGACGCTGATAACCTTCCTGGCAGGGTCACCGTGAACGCGGAGTGCTGGGCTCCATGGCGCGGACGCTCCCGGCGCTGAGTATGGGGTAGTAACAGCTGCCTGGGCTGTCCTTCTCTGCTCAGGCACCGTTTTGGGGTTCTGATGCGGTGGTCCTTTTAGGAAGAAACAAACTGTATCATAGTGCTTGGCTTGAAACGTTTTATTCAGATTTTTCCAAGTTCTTCGATTTGTGTTACTCTAAATTGTAAATGAAGTATTTCATAGTCTTGGAGTTTTCATAGTGTATAGTTTCTTGAGCATTGTAAAGTGTTCTTTTTTTATAAGGTAGGGGGTTTCCTGTTGAGATGGAAGTCTCTTAGCTGTGTGACCCTGAATCACAACTCAAGCAGTAAGTCTAGTGTGCCTTTGGCTTGGGTGAGCATCCCCCACTTAGCACCAGACTCACAAGTTGCCCTGCTCGTGAGTCCTTCTTATTTGGCAAGACTGTTACTTGGCTGGCAGTGATAATGATTTTTAGATTATGGTTTTTTCAATGATTTAAGTATTAAAAATATGGAATTTTTTATTTTGTGAATTATTTTCATGATAATTCTTTAATATTTTAGTAGAATTCACTTACATTTTCTTTTTTCTTTGCATAATCTATTGTTGCAAGAGGTTTTAAGCTAAGAGGCCTCTTTTTGGGGGGGTTGTCTGCCCAGTGTGTGTCCCACTCCATCCTTCTGGTCACATGACAGTCAGACTGGGGATGGAAACAGACTCTGGCTTCGTCGTTTGCAGTTTCCTAGGAATTTAGAATTGGGATTGGCTGGGGGCTGCTCATCAAAACTCTCTCCTTGAACTGGCATGATGAAGACTTGGAGCATGTGTGGAGACACAGAAAAAGCTGGTCTTCAGAGAGAAAGCGTATGGATGGGTGGAAGCAGAGGGGAAAGTCAGCCGAGTACCGTGCAGACTAACAGCTTTCCTGTCCTTGGTCAGTGCTCCAGGAGGCCGCACTGCCTTTCTGCACCGCAGCGCACCTCAGCGTCTTCCGCAAGTTCCTTCTTTTTGCAGTTTTGCTCAAATTCGTCTCGACTAAAGAAGCTACATTAAGCTTGGAAGAAAAATGGTTGACTGTGAATATCTACATGGAGAAGAATGAAGTCAGATCGTTTACTTAACACTACACACATGGGTCATAACCTACCGAAAACACACCTGCATTTAAAACTGAAGCTATTGAAAATCATAGACGAAGACATAGGAATAAGTCCTCCTGACCTTGAATTAGGCAAAAGCTTAGATATAATACAAAAAGCAGACATAGATGAAATTGAACTTTATCAAGATCAAAAACAATTGTGCTGCAAATTGTGCCATCAAGAAGTTGTAAAAAGATAACTCACAGAATGCGAGAAAGTATTTACACATCTTATGTCTGATAAGGGGCTTTATCCTGAATACTGAAAAAAAAAAAAAGCAAAACCAAAAACTAACAACTCAAAACCAAAAACCCAATTGTTAAATTGGAAAGACTGAATAGACTTGTCCAAAGAGGATATACAGATGACCAGTAAACACGCGAAGAGATGCTCCACGTTATTAGTTATTGAGACGATGCAGGTCGCAGCCACAGTGAAGCAGTGCTTCACAGCCATTCTGACAGATGTAGCTGAAAAGAGGGATAGCACCAGATAGCAAGACTGGAAAAAATGGAGCTAATGTGTGCTGCTGGTGAGAACGTAAAGTGGTATGGCTGCTTTGGGAAACAGTTTAGTCATCTTTAGTGTTAAACAGGGTTGATAGGGGACCCAGCAATTCCGTTCCTAGGCACATACGCACACGAAGCATGTATATCAGCTGATGAGTAGATAAAGTATAGCGTATCCATAAATGGAATATTATTGAGCCTTAAAAAGGAAAGAAGGGATGACACAGGCTGCAACATGGATGAACTTTAAAAAGCATGCTGAAAAAAATAAATAAAAATAAAAAGCATGCTGAATGAAGGAAAGCAGACACAAAAAAACACACAGTGCATAATTTCATGAAACATACAAAACAGCAAACTCATGAAGGTGAAAAGCAGATTAGTGATTCCTAGAGGCCAAAAAGAGAAACAGGAGTGATGGCTAAATGAATAAAGGATTTCTTTGGGGGATAATGGAGAAGTCCTAAAATTAGATTGTGGTAACGTGACTGTACTAAAATCCACTTCAAACAGGTGAGTTGTATGGTCTGTGAATTATATCAATTAAAAAAATTTAAGAGACAATAAAGTGAATATGTTAACTTTGGTACAAGCTTCAAAAATAATCACAGTAGATTTCTGTAGAGATAATTTATTCGTAACTTTTCTCATAAATACGTATGCCTAAATAAGTACATCTTTCTTTTTTAATAAAATTTTGAAACTCTAGGTAGCATGTTATTTCATTTAAAGATAACTTGAAATTTAGTACTGATTGTGCATTCAATTTGAGTGATAGTTTAAATTGAAACTGCTGATTTTGTCCTAACATGTTTTTCTGGTTGCTGTTACATTTTTTTTGGGTGAATGGAGACAGTTATGTTGTGAATAGATCTTTCAACTCAGCACTTGCTAGAGCAGGTCAGAGGTGTTCAACCTGTGGTCTTGAACAAATACAATTTAATTTCTTAGAGGATCTGTGTCAAGAACTTCAAGGTAAATATGCCAGGCTAAAAGCTTTTTTTTTTTTTCTTTCTTTCTTTCCATTATTTATAGAAGTTTTGGAGGTTTTCCTAAGAAAAATAAGCATAAGTATATTCAGATTATATCCTTGTTTCGGTTTGTCCACTGAATCCAAGTGTTATCTTAGATTAAGGGCTTCTGCAAACAGAAACAGTATCCAGTTTTGTCTGATGCCTGCTATTACATAAACAGGTCTCTGTTTATATTATTTAAGCACATTAAAATTTTAGTAATGTTGTTGGTGACCTTCAAAGTAGTAGGGGATGAAAGGCATTGAAATATTAACTGAACAGCTTATTTTAACCTTCCTAATATGTTTCATTGACCTTTTTAAAACAATTGTCATTGACTTTGACTGCTTTCAGATATCAGTGTGGTATCTACTAATTCCAGATTAGTGTATAATTTTAAAAATATATTTCACTTTATGTTATCACTTTTCACCTTTCAGCTTGTTTTTGATTAAAAAATGTTTTTAACGAGATATAACGGTTGATTTTAGAGAAACTGTACTTGCATTCAGTCTCACGCATTGTTATTTTGTGACATATGCGTCATATACATTTTTACATAGCAATTAAGTGATGATGCAAAATGTATTTCCATTGTGTTTGTGTGTGTGCGTGTTTTGTTTTAGCTCGAGATCTACATGATCTTAATATGCTAGCTTTTTCTTATTGCAGAGATCCTGCGTATTTTGATGAAAATTGGTTAAACAGAATCAAAACTGAAGTAGGAGATAACTGGAGGCTAAAGGTATTTTATTTTTGTGTCTTTTGCTTGGTGACCGTGACACTTGTTGGTCTGATGTGTCTGAAGGAGCGTTTGGTGAATAGTCTAGAACTAAAGATGGGGGTAAGCTGAGTTGCTCACCACAGTGCCGCTGACCAGGCTCCACGACCCCGGCCAAGTCTTCAGCCCTCCAGAGCCTGAGTTTCCCGTTTGTAGAATGAGGGTTGTGACAGGGTCTACCCCACGGAAATAAATCAGTTAACACATGTAATGTACTTAGGAGAGTCATGTTAGTTGCTAGTGTTGTTATTAAAGATGAGGAAATATTGATGCTTATTAACTGTGTCCACAGCACTCAGAGAATGAATTATTTTTATTTCCATCCTAATAATCTTAGTTTTCAGTACTTCTCAAGCATCTTTAACTGAAACCCACAGTGAGAAATGCAGTTCACAGGGAAGCCTCCCACCCGCCTAGTGTGTGTGCGTGTATAATCAGACAAGTTTCCAACCTTGCTCCATGCAGTCGTTTTTTTATTTTATTTTTAAAAATAAAGATCGCAGCCCATCTGTAAATTTTTTTTTTTTTTACCTTTCTGTCTTGAAATTTTTTTTTTTTTTACCTTTCTGTCTTGAAATGATTATAGACTTATAACAGGTTAGGAAAAGAAAAGTACAGAGAATTTCCATGGACCGATCCCCCGGTTTCTGTGACACCTAAGGACTGACGTGGGTGTGCTGTGCAGTGTATGCGGCCCTGCCTGCCTCTGTCCACATGCACGCCCCCACATCCGCACACACCACCCATATCACCCGGGCCCTCGGCCACTGCCGCCTCCCTCTCCATCTCTGTAGTCTTGTTACACAGAACCATTCTGTGGTCATAACTGGCAGTGTGGAGAACTCTAGAATCTTTATTTTTGATACAGCTTGTTGTTGTTTGTTATTTACTCGCTAAAAGTCGTGTCCACTAGGAGTCTTTGCAGCCCCATGAACTGTAGCCCGACCAGGCTCCTCTGTCCATGGGATTTTCCAGGCAAGAATACTGGAGTGGGTTGCCGTGCCCTTCTCCAGAGATCTTCCTGACCCAGGGATCAAGCCTGCATCTTCTGTGTTGGCAGGCGGGTTCTTTACCCCTGAGCCACCAGGGAAGCCCTTGATACAGCTTAGTAGCAAATCAAATGCAGGTGAGTGAGCTTGTGAAATCCCTGGACTTATGACGGACCAAGCTTGGTTGGTTTTTATCTTTCCATAAAGCACACGTTTGAGGAAAATATTTATTCATTGACTAGACATTGGGTCTGACAGAATCTAATTCTTCTTTTTCACTAAACTCAAGTTAATGGATGCTGTTTAATGGCACTGTTTTAATTTCAAAATAGCCTTTCAAGAATAGGCAGTTACAGAGGTAGCTCTTTAGTGTTATGACATAGAAATCAGGCTGCTCATCAGCTCATGTTTGCTACTGAAGGAGCTGCATGCCCCACGCCTGTGTACACAGTTTGTACACAGACACACACTCAAACCCACACGGTCGTCAGTGTCGGGAGGGTGGCAGGGCAGTAACCCAGAGAAGGGGGAGTGTTTACGAGGTCTTCATGTTTAGAACTGAAAGGCACCGCTGTGATATGCATTCCTGTTCTCTCTATCATATCCTGTGTTCTATTTCTTCAGCTGTATTTCTTCAATTTTAAGATGCCGTTGATTTTAAGATACCACTGATGAATGAATAGTAAGATTTGTAGTTTTTCCATCGGAGAATAAACTACTGTTTTAAACGAATGCTTTGATCTTCAAGACTTTTTCTAAGTTAAAATGTTAAAAGATAAATGAACACCATAGAACCAAAGAAAGTATATATTTCCCATGACTCCAAGTTTTCTTAGGGATGTGAATATATTTTATTTATGAGTTTTTTTTTTTTTAAGGATGATGCTTTCAGTTTATCGTCTTCCCTTAAAACTAAGCATGGCTTCGATGACCCTGAACCCCACTGCTGTGGAATCTTTGCTTTGATGCCTCCCACTGCTCCTGCCCTCTGTCCTAGAATGTCTTCCACTAGGAGCATCCAGCAGGGGCAGCCAGGTGGATGATCGAGGAATCCTGCCATGTGTGCATCCTGACACAGATCCAGCCGTAGAGTTGGGTCCAAAAAACAAGGGGGGAAATGCAAGTCTGTAGGAAATAGTGCAGGTGACTGTGCCTGTGATTTCACCCAGGCGGCAAAAGCAGGAGCCTGCGCCTGGAGCCGAGTGGCTATTAGTCCCTCAGCCTGTCGTGTTACTGAGACGCTCCTTTATAGCATTGTTGTCTTGCAATGCTGAGCATTGTACAAACATTTAAACATATAGTCTTTTTTTTTTTTTTTAAACCTAATGGCTCCTAAATATTTCCTTGGTCTCAGCTGAATGAAGACACACTTTTTCTGACCTTAGAGGAGCTTAGAGACATTCTTTCATAGGTGACAACCTGTTTTCCTAGGTTGCTTTGCGAGGATAATTTTGACTATAATTTTTGCTTAATTCTCTAACTTTAGAACTTAACCTCTGTGTAAGATGTAACTCTGCTTTTCTGGGGGAAACGGCACTGAACTCGAGTCTTCAGTAAGGATGCCACATTTTTTTTCTTTCCCTGCAGAAAATCTACATTGATCCTGCTGTTAAGTCTTCTGCGATTACCTTCTGATTCTGTCATTGTGGTCAGAATATTGAAAATTTAATAATTGGAAAGCCTAATTAATTTGCTTTATAAATCTCTTAGATCAAATCAGTCAGAGTCCTTTTTTATGATGGTGATTCAAATGTACTGTTGAATTTATTTTTTATGTTTACTTTATGATTAACAAGAGTGATTGGTTGATTCAGAAATCTTTTAGCTTAAAGTATGTTTTCATCTGTGGTTGGCTTTGACCCAGTTGGTTTTTTTCTCTCTAAACAGATAAGCAACTTAAAGAAAATTTTGAAAGGAATCCTGGATTACAATCATGAGGTAAGGACATTTTTTTCATTTTCCTCGGAAGTATTACTATAGGATAGTTTAAATTTACAGTACTTGAAAATAGTTTCAAGTAAAGGAAAAATTAACTCAGAATTAATAATCAGCTTTATTTTCCATTGTTAGTCTCTATGATGTTGGTTCAGGAAACCAGCTGTTAAGTGATTTTTAGATAAATAATCTTTTTCACTATAATGTGGATAGTTTGTGAGAGGTTACTCATTTATGTAACCTTTCCTTTCTTCTATCTGTTAACTCTCTCCTATCTTTCCTTACTCGTGAAGGTGCAAAATTACTCAAAAGTCCCTTCCCTGCTTCCGTCTTACTCCTTGGCAGACTCCCATCCTGAGATTTAACTCAGTTTATCCACTGAGTCTGTATCAGGATGGTCAGGACATCGATGGGGAAAAGAATCAGGCAGTGGAACTAGTTTTTCTATAAATTTCGAGATCACAGATAGCACATGAACACGCCACAGCCTAGAAACACCGGTTATTTCCTTACTGTTTTTCTCCACAAACTGACTTGCATTTAAGCCTACGTCTGTGCTTAGGTTACCTGTCCTCCTCATCTCAGCACCGTGACCCCGCCATCCACCCTCCTGTTCAAGTCCAAGCCCTGCAAAGCATCCTACAAGTCCTCCTCCTCCTGATGCCCTCAGCAAGGCCTGTTGGTTAACTCTCCAGAATGCCATTTTCACCGTCTCTGCTGCCAGCGCCCTACACCAGGCCGTCGTCGGCTTTTGCTCGGGTCACTGGTGTAGCCCAGCTGGCGGCCCTGGCCTTACTCTTGCCCCTCTGCCGTCTGTTCTCCACTCTCAAGCCAGGCTACTTTTTTTTTTTTTTTTAATAGAAATTCAGTCCCGTCACTCTTGTCCCCCACATCATTCTCCTTGGTCTCCCTGTTGTGTTGAAAATGAAATCCTCACTTCTCACCAGGAACCACCGGATGCCACGTGACTCCCGCTCCTCCTCTTTCACAGCTCTTTGCTCACCTCCCAGCTGCAGCCATATTGGTCTTGCTTCCGTGCTTTTAGGGTCTTCTTCACTGTACCATCATCGGACAGAACCCTACCCAGTTGTCCTCAGATACTTCATTTGGGGCCAGTCTCCCTTCTCTTTCCTGATATGGGCGTCTTGCTATTACATTTTGGAGTCACATGGAGTGAAAGTGACTAGGGGAATCCTGCTGCTGCCAGCGTGAACCTACATTCGGTTTTTGCTCTTTCCGCTGCCCCCTCCCCCCGGGTTTCAAAGCCTCTTGGGCTCCACTTCTCTAGAGAGTGTACAGCCAGTTCTCTGGGGGAGCTGGGGGGCTCAGTAGTGTCCACATCACATAGGAGATTAGAGACTAAGTTGACTCAGAAGGGTTATAACTTACGCGTGGGAGGTAGAAAGAACTAGGAATGGGGAGTGAGGTCGACCAGACAGCTCTGCTCTGAGCAGGGAGTTTCCAGTGCTAATGACGCCTCTCTCATCAGATGTTTTATTTGACCGTGTAGATGTCACTGCAGCTCTCAATTGTTTCTCTCTGGCCAGATTCTAGGGCAGCAGATCAATGACTTCACCCTTCCCGATGTGAACCTGATTGCGGAGCACTCCGATGCCGCAGAGCTGGGAAGGATGCTTCAGCTCATTTTAGGCTGTGCTGTGAACTGTGAACAGAAGCAAGGTAACATATTTGAAGTTAGCGCGTGCATGTAAAATAACCAAGGAAGGTAGTTCATATCATACGTGTATACAGATCACGTGTTCAAACAAGAACATCTTAAGGCCACTCGTGAAATATGCCCTTTTCTACGATTTTGCCAGTAATCTGTTTTCAAGCTTAAAAAGAGTTTTACAGGTTAGAACAAATTTGATTGCAATGATGTCCTTCCCCTTTCTTCAAGGCTACCTAATTCTTTGAGTAGATTATTTTTAACTACACCAAGTCTGATGAAATTTACTGTTAATTGGACAAGGTCCAGCCAAATTAATTACTGATTTATAGTATTAATACCGACGATCAGTTCAGCTATGGGAACTTAAAATTTGATATTTTAGATGGCAAGATATGTAATTTACCTAAAATTAGATATTTTAGATTGAAGGATTTATTTCATAGACACTTAACTGAATATATGCATCACACTTGGGTTTGGGACAGTGTCAGACAGTCGACCTAGACCTGCCCTCGTAGAATTTTTAAGTTGAGTGGGACGGGCATTTCTGAGTAGGTGCTTTGATTTTAAAAGGCAGATGAAAATTATTTAGCATAGTTCATTAAATTCAGACAAGAATTTCTTACAGGTTTATTCTATTAGGAGAGTTCTCAGCTCTTGGAAGTGTGTAGCCATTAAGAGTGGCTGGTTACAGGGTCCAAATAGGAAAAGATGAGAATGTTACCTATATCTGTAGTTGTATGGGAAAGCAAAGGAGATTTCATTGAGCTTCTCACACAGACCGCGTGTTCTGTGTAACACCTAGATTGAGTTCTTCCCTGAAATTTATGTGAGCAGTGAACACTCAGAACAGGATTTTAACACTGTCCAGAGGCATTCTCTGTTCTCAGGAGCGCAGCTGAGAGCTTGCATCAAGTGCTGTGCATCTCTGGGTTGCTGAGTGTCCCTGTCCCAGGCACACGGGACGCAAGCTGTAAGGCTGGCCAGGGGGCTCTGCTATCTACCTCCCGTCCTGGAATTCAGTGCTCGGCCTGCTTCCTCGTGGCCAAAGTGAGGGCGTAACACCTGGTTGTCATGAGGAGTCAGTGAACCTGTGTGTGTGTGTTTGCTCTGTAATCTGTAAAGCGCGGCAGAAACACGTGCTTTCTGTTCAGAGGATGTTTTTCTTTTCCTAGAGTGAAGAGCCACTGCTCAGAGTGTTGGCTCAGCGTCCATTTATCTCGGCAACCTGACTTCTCAAACCAGGGCAAAAACACAGTGGTGGATTTGAAAAAGCAAAGATTAGTAGTAAAACACACTAATAATAATACTTAATTGAATGTCTCCCTTCTGCCTGAGAACCCAACAAAGAACACTTTTGTAGACTGGGAAACCAAGACTCATATAAGTATTATTCGCCCCAGATCTCTTGTTCGTGAGAGGCCAGTGAGGACAAAAGCCTGTGTCTCTTCCACATGAGAACTTGGTGCTCTTTGTGCTAAACTGCGCTGTAAGTTCTGGACCTAGACACTCGCTTTTCAGAATAACTCTCTGATACAGCCCACCTCATTTTCCACTGCTCCTGAGTCTGTGCCCAGCAATCGTACATGCTTGGATTTTTAACTTTTAAGATTTAACTTACTTTTTTTTTTTTCTACTTTTCAAAAAGCGTGCACTAACCTGGTTCTCACGTCATTTTATGTCACCCAGCATTTTACGGTGTTCGCGGGGAAGGGCCTTG
>SJXQ01006939.1:404287-424418 GCA_006408695.1 Aepyceros melampus | reverse complement strand
TGTTGCCCGTTTCCCGGGCCCCCGCCCCCGGCACCCAGTCTCGGGAAATTCCCAACCCTCGTAGACTGTGCCTTGTGACAAACCAAACGAACGAATCCTTGAGCTCAGACTAAAGGAATTTCTTTCTTAACTAGAGACAGTGACTCAGTTACGACGTCCACGATTCCTCCCTGTGACAGCGCCTGTGGTTTACGCGTGTAACGTGTTGTGTATGTCTGAGTGCATCGCCACACATTTGCTGGAGTACAAGTATCCTTAGGGCAGTACTTCCTTAAAAACGTGTTTTGTTTAACTAGAAGCTTCGGCATTAACAACTAGAATGTCATTTAATAATGTCAAATTTTTTTTTTTTTTAAAAACAAGTTACCTGTCAAGCAAAGGATTATAGTTTGGCATTAAAGATCCAGGAGTCTCTTGCCAAAAGATTACTATAACAGTTGCACAGTCGGACTCCCTTTATCTCATATTAGAATGTTGAGACAGTTTTTTTGGTGTTTTTATGGATATAGAGTGGAGAGGAGCAGATTAAGGCTAAAATTTCCTAATGACTTTAATTTTTGAAACATTTCTTTATATTAAAATATATTTACCATATTTGTTGAAATCCGCCTGGCCTATTGGTTTCTTATGCTTCATCCTCACTTTTTCATCTATTATTGGATCTGAAAACAAAACTACTTGCAGGGCTTTTTTACAAGGCAAGAAATTATTTTTTCTTCCAACTATATTACTACTAACAACTCAGGGATTCCTCTCTTTTTTGGCAGTGGTGAGGACAAGATTGATGAAATTGGTGCTTTCACTTTTTAAAGATGTGGGTCATTACTTTAAAGCCCAGGGTTACACAGTATTTTTAAACTATGATATCAGTCTCTATCTTAAAACCATCTTAATTCTTTGTTCTAAGCAGCTCTCAGATTCCCTAAGTTTTTTTTTTTAATTGTAGGAAATATTAAGGTAAAAATTACCATCATGAGATGGTTAGATAGCATCACCGACTCAATGGACATGCTTCTGAGCAACTCCAGGGAATAGTGAAGGGACAGGGAAGCCTGGCATGCTGCAGTCCATAGGGTTGCAAAGAGTTGGACACGACTTAGCAACTGAACAACAAGAAGAAATTATACAATTCAATACTTTGATGTCACATAAGAATAAAACATAGACATCAAAGTTTTATAACATGTAACACAGAACAATGCGAAAGATGTTTAAATTTTAGGAACAGAATCCTTCTTGGCCTTAGGCTTTACCGTTTCATTGCTTTACAATACTGAAATCCTCCATTCCTGGGACTTTGAGCTGTAGCCTCAACTTTATGGGGAAGGGAAGAGTCAATTTCAGGAAAGAAACGTGTTGATTTTCAGCTTTCACTTTACCTCCAACACATGTATTTAACCACAGACGAGAAATTCTGAGGAAGAATCAAAACACAGGAAGCTTCTTACCAGAATTGATGCAGTCTTAGCCTTTACTCCCTTGGTTGTCTGTCACTTGAACACTGACATTCCAGGTTGTTCTTGCTTTCAGAGTACATCCAAGCCATCATGGTGATGGAAGAGTCTGTGCAGCATGTTGTCATGACAGCCATCCAGGAGGTACGTGGACCTTTGTGCTTACACTTCGTGCAGAATTAAAGGAGCAAACCTGAGTTTGAGTGTCTGAGTTAGAAATTTTAGAGACATTCTCCTACTTAGTTTCGGAGAATCTTTTCTTTATACTTACGCTCTGGCTTATCTCATTTTTATTTTAAATGGTAAACATTCCTCTTGCAGGTGTAGATATTTGGTAACTATTCTTAATTTTTTTTAATACACTGATGAATTAGGAATAGTAGACTGACTGATTCTTAAAACCATTTTAAGTAGTATCTGTCTTAACCTGCAGACTGCCTCACACCTAAGTATGGGTCTCTTGTTTGGAAGAAAATCGGTCTTCAACTCCTACCAGACTCAAAGCAATTTCTAGATGAATATTTATTTGCAACTGTGAGGTGAGATGAGGTGAAGTCACTCAGTCGTGTCCGACTCTTTGCGACCCCGTGACTGTAACCTACTAGGCTTCTCAGTCCATGGGATTCTCCAGGCAAGAATACTGGAGTGGATTGCCATTTCCTTCTCCAGAGGATCTTCCCAACCCAGGGATCGAACCCGGGTCTCCCACATTGGAGGCAGACGCTTTAACCTCGTAGGAGAGGAAAAATACTTTTTTCCTCTACCCTTCCAAGTTGTCTGCTGGGGCCTCTAAAAAACAACAAAAGCATTAACAACAGCGAAGCATACAACCGTATTTAATGTAAGCTTTACACAACACAAGAAGCTTTGTGAAGAAATGAAGGCTGAAAAAGTGTTTCAGCCTGTATGGATTTGATGAAGAGTGGAGAGTCTTGTGGGAAAGTGTGACAGGGCGGAAAAAGGGCAGCAATGGGCCCTGGTGTTCAGGTTCCTCTCTGTGACCTTGGAGGCATGGATACGTCTCTCCTCTGACATTGGGAGGGTACCTCTCCCGAGTGGGGCTTAAGACCTGCTTCCGAGGAAGGTCAGGAAATCTTTCCTGTCCCCGTTCTTTCTCAATTCCTTCAACTTGAAATAGTCAACAGGTCAGGGTGCATATTTTGGGGCAGCAGTTCTTAACTCCATCAGGTGTTAAACATAGAACTGTAGTATTGCAAATGAAATATAGATTAATAACTGGTGGATCTTAGGAGGGGAGAATTTTTTAATCATAAAAGCAATGGGAGAGACCTTTAAAGGAACTGTAGAATTAGTAAGTAACAGGAAAAAATACAGCAGACAAACATGAGAAATGCTAAATGCAAATTAAATATCTTCTGTTCAGTCCAGCCGACTGACTGTGAATGCAGAGGTTCCCACTCACCCTCAGATGAGATCATTTGCTGGAATGACTTGTAGAGCTCAGTGATGGTGACTCCCCACCGTGGAGGTCTGGGAGGGTCCTTAACTCAGTCCCTGTTGTCCCCTCCCTGTGGAATCAAGGGCTGTTACCTCTGGCACATTAATGTGTGACAGTACGCAGAGTGCTGCTGCCAGCAGGGGAAGTTCACCTTGCCTTCGTGTCCAGAGTTTTGGTGGGGCTTCGTTTTATAAGTATGAATGATTGGATCGTTGGCCACAAGGTTGAATGAAATTTCCAGCACCTTCCCCCGACCCTCCTCCCCAGAAGTCAGGCTGATTCTCAGTGGCTCAGAGCCCCAACCCTCCCTCTAATACGTGGGGACAGAGGTCAGCCAGAGTGTTCTTTATTACACAGGACCTTACTACCAAGCAAAGCTTTTAATAGAGGATTGGTTTGGCAGTCTAGCACTGATCGGGGTAGGAGGGTAAGACTCAGGGCTGTGGGTATTCAGATAACACAGCGACGGTCACCAAAGCGAACTGAGTCTGAATTGCCCTTAAGTGGTCTCGAGTTGGCTCTGTGGGCGTCAGGAGCCCGGCCTTGTGCCGTTCGTTGTCTGCCATCCCTAACACATGATTCCAGCCATGTGGTCTGCCCTGGCGGCGTATGCAGTCCTCACATCACATCCTGGCCAGCAGGCAGGGGCAAAGGAAGGTTCTCCACCGCCTCTTAGAAAACGTCTAGGAATTCTCACGCTTGTTATCCAGCTGTTTCTCGCATTGGCACTTGAGGAAGCTGGAGAATGTGTTCTTTATTCCAGGTGGTCACGGACCCAGCCAGAACGTGAGGGTCCTGTTACTAAGCAAAAACGGGAAGAAATAATAAGGGGGCCACTAACTGTCCTGCCTTCCTGTGGTTGATCCTGTAATTCCACTGTTAGGAATTTATCCTGAGGAAGTCCGAAGTACAAAGGTAGACAGCGATAATAGTAATAGCAAGCGTGTATCCACACCTGCTCTTTGCTGGTACTCAGTAAACACGTCACATCTGTTAATACAAACTCACTCAACAGTCACTGCAGCTGTGATTAATGCTGCTGAAGTGCGCATAACAATTGTTAGAATGACAGCTTTTATGTTACAGATATTTTACCACAATTTAAAACCTTTTTAAAAGGTTACATCTCATCCTTTGAAGTATGTACTGTCACTGTCTCCATTTTAGAAGAGAGGGATGGAGGCCTCAACAGTGTGAGCAACCAGCTCAGGTTCACACCAGAAGCAGTGGCAGAGTTAGAACTCGGATAATGCAGAGCCCACGCCGTAAAGCTGTGCTGTGTCACCCCAGGTCTGTTTATTCAGCCTTACTTTCTGGGACTGAAACACTGGAAATAACCTCACTGCACAGCAACAGGGGGACGGACAAATGATTCAACCACATGTTGGCATTTTATGTAAGCATCAAAGAATATTTTTTGAAAAGTAATGACGTGGGCCAAGTTTATAACATATTAGGTTTAAAAAGGTAGTATACAGAACACACAAGCGGTATAATCCCATTTTTGTTAAACAGTAAAAATTAAGATGTGTGAAAACAAACTTTACAAAATGTTAACTGTCTCCACATGGTTGGATGTTTAGTATTCTGCATTCTCAAATTTTTCTATAATAAAAGGTATCTTTAATTGGATTTTTCTTTTTCACTGAAATCTGTAACTGAGTGACTTTTATTCTGTGAATCTTATCCCAAGGAATTATGTAGAAATTCAGGCCATGATTGGGCACAACTTTGTCAGCCTATTTTATATCGACAAAAATGTGAAAATAGTATATTTCCATTGGCAAGAAGGTGACTTATAGTACCTCCACTCCATGGTTTATTATGTAGCTAATAAAAATTTGTCACCAGAAAAAAGGTATCTTCCGACAAAGGGAAGACCTTTAAAATGTCAAGTGAACGAAGCAATGTATGAAAAGGTATGTACAGGTGGATGTTCAGGTGATATCTGTTCTGTGCTTATTCATCTTGCTCACTTAGCAGATACCCATCAGGTGTTTAGAGTGCAGAGGAACAGTAGCAGCCTGCCGGTGGACACAGCCGTGGAAAAGGGAGACGTGGTCTCTTGGCACACAGCGCGAGTCTAGAGGAAGAGCTGGCCAGACAAGGAGTTCAGACCCCTCCCAGTGTTCAGAGTGAAAATCACCGTCGTGGGGAAAAGTCAGTCGGTATGGGGACAGTGCGGAGGGCTTACTAGGGATGTGGCCTCTCAGCTGAGCCCTTGGGGAGGAGATGAGGTGCAGTTCTCGGGGCAGGGGAGGGACACAGGAGCTGCAAACCTGGCTAAAGAGACAGTACCTTTTATTATAGAAAAATAGGAGAATGCAGAAGAGAAAGCCTCCAGCCATCCGGAGACTGTTAACATTCTGGAAAGTTTGCTTTCACTCAGCAGACATGGGAGGTGGCGGGGCTGGAGGTGAGGCAGGAGAGCCCTAAAATCAGTAGGATGTTGAACGAGTTGGAATTTTGGAAACCAGTGAATAGACTTTCAAGGAGAAAACAGTGAAGTTTGTATCTGAGAAACTCTAGGCAGTGAGAAGGATGGATTGGCGGAAAATGCGGCCAGAGAAAGGATAGCAGGCGCGACCTTAGTAATTGTCCGCTGAGAAGGACGGGAGCTGACCTGGGCTACAGGGTCGAGTCGAGCGTGGGCAGACTGCGTGCTGCCAGAGCTTTGGTCGGTAGGCCTGGTGACTGATCAGGCCTTGGAGGAGGGCCTGGGGGCTGGACAGGTGTGTGGAGTTGAAGAAGGAGTTTTGTAAGATGATTGTATTGTCTTTATTCAGGTGCTACTGATTGTGATTTTTTTTCTATTGTGGTAAAATACACAAAACTATAAACTTTGCCATTTTCAAGGGTATTTTGTAGCACGTCTCAATATTCAGCTCCTTTTGTGGCTAAATAGTCATCCCCGGTGTGGGTGAGTTGTCTCCACCTTTGGGGTGTTGTGAGTACTGCTGCTGTGAATGTGTATACAGGGTTGGTTTTTTTTTGAACACCTGTTTTTAATTTTTTTTGAACACCTGTTTTTAATTTTTTTTTTAATATATACCGAGAAACTGAATTGCTAGTGCATGTGGTGACTCTGTGTATAACTTTGAGGAAGTGCCAGGGTGCTTCCCACAGGTGCTGGCATCGCTGTCCACTCCCCCCAGCAGTGCCCCAGGTTCTGGTTCCTCTCCCCCATCGTCGGCCTTTGTAACTGCCCCTCATCCGAGTGATAAGGAGGTGTTTTCTCATCGTGGCCTATTTATATTTCCCTCCAGGCTAGTGATGTTGAGCTTCTTTTCATGTGTTTCCTGGCCGAGTTACAGTATCTTCTTTGGAGAAATGTGAATGGTAGTCAAATACATGATAGTCCTTCAGTTCTTTAAATGCTAATAGGAGGAAGCCACAGGAGAGGACAAGAGAGAGGTTGAGATAACACAAGAGAATGGTAAGTGGTCCACGGTCTGAGAAGCTGGGAAGAGACAGGGTTGGGAGCCTTAAGTGGAGGGATCAGCCTGGAGTGGGAGGAACAGCACTTTCGTTTTAACCAGATTGAAGGAGGAAGGGTGGACATCATGAATGCTGTGTCCGTTCTACAGGAAACTGAGGAATTTCTTACCTGAAGGCAAAGTCTGGTCATAAAGAGTAGGGAGAGTTGCTGAGGTTTGAGAAGCAGGAATGGTTTGGAATAATCTCTAATGGAATAAAGAGGCTGCTGATAGGGAAGCAGCTGTACTTTGGGGCAACTTTGAAGGCCTAACTGACCCTGGAAACCGTACGTCATGTTTTATGGTTTAAAAAGTATCTTAACTGTCTCAGTACTTAGTGGTCAGGGTTTACAGCCAGAAGAGAAAGGTGGTTGGGTTGGTTTTGGATTGAGATTTTCCCTGGGGAAGGTACTAAGGTAAGAGAATTGATTATATTAAAACCAAATAATAGACCACGAAGCCTAGGCCAGAAGGAGAAGGTAACTGATTAAACAGATGCTGAACCAGTCCATTCTGAAGGAGATCAGCCCTGGGATTTCTTTGGAGGAAATGATGCTGAAGCTGAAACTCCAGTACTTTGGCCACCTCATGCCAAGAGCTGACTCTTTGGAAAAGACTCTGATGCTGGGAGAGATTGGGGGCAGGAGGAGAGGGGGACAACAGAGGATGAGATGGCTGGATGGCATCACTGACTCGATGGACATGGGTTTGGGTGGACTCTGGGAGTTGGTGATGGATGGGGAAGCCTGGTGTGCTGCGGTTCATGGGTTGCAAAGAGTCGGACACGACTGAGCGACTGAACTGAACTGTGTCAGCCGACGTCCGGAGTGAGGCGATTGCCAAAGAGAAGGTGACAAAAGAGTAAACTCTGGGCAAGCACAGCAGTGACGTTCACCGGAGAGTCTGAGCAGAGTGAGGCGGGAAGTGAGTGTGAGGGTGAAACCCAAAGGGGAGCACGGAGCCGCAGAGCCCGGGAGGGAAGGGCGGGCAGACCCCCGTCTGTGAGTGACCTGGAGAAGGCGGTGTTGCGCGTGGGGTGCCAGGCGTGGACTCACATGCAACAGTGGGGATGGGAAGAAGACCAAAGGAAAACGCTGCCACCCACCCCCTCCGCCCCTGCCCTGAATTAGATCCCTCACAGCCCTTACCACTGAGCTGCCTTTCTTACGTGAGCTGTGCACGGTCTGCGGCACAGGTGCCCTCTTGCATAGTTCAGAATTACAGGAGTGGTTATTTCCGGATGGTAGAATAATGGATTTATTTTTGTATTTTTATTCTGAATTTCATCTTCTCTGCGTTGGGTTGTTTTTTTTCCCAATTGGAAGAAAACTCTTTTGAACATCTTTTTATTAATATTCTTACCATGAAAGCATAAAAAAATTGAAGCCAGTTTTTTTTTATACTTCCTGGGATTTTTTTTTTTTCCCTAATTATGCTAAGGGACTTTTGACTCTTCTCATGACAGAATTAAAGAGCACTGGTTCTCAAACTTCAGTATGCGTCCTGGGCCCTAACCCCAGAGTCTCTGATTCAGTAAATCTGAGCCGGGGACCCAAGAATGTGCATTTCTGGCAAGTTCTTAGGATGCTGCTGGTGTTGGTGTGGGGACCTCGCTTGGAGAACCACTGATACAGAGAAGAAGGTGCAGCTGAGCAGAGCAGCTCTGTAGAGTGGGATAGAGGCTGAGGTGACATGATCTCTCAATAAGATGTCCCCACCTTTCTAATCGTCCCTCTCTTTTGTCCTTTTTACAGAATATAAGAGATGAAACAGGAGAAAATGGGGACTGTTTTGTCTGCCCCCAACATTTATCACAGTCAGAATTTTACCCTTTCTCCCCAAACTCTGACACACCACCTGGATATTCTCTGTGAGCAGCACAGAGTGGGAGAGGCTGAGAGGTAGATTTGTGTTTGCACATATGTCATCTCTGAGCATCAGCAGTTCATTTGGGCTAACACTGATCTGACCCACATTTATTCTTCAGAGATAGTTACCTAGCAATGCTATTTTTTTGTACTGAAAAGCCAGTGTTTTAAAATATTTAGCCACATTTCAGCTTAAAGACTTTTTTTCGTGGTGAGGATAGCTAACACTTGATTCTCATGACTGCCCCCGCCCTGAAGTTGCACACATATGATTTTAGGTGAAGGTTAATCCTGCTGCAAAACCAAAGCTTCGATGCATAAGGAAATGTTCTTTTTACATTTGTGTTTTTCATTGTACTTTTCACCATTCTCCGGCAGCCAGGCATTCACGTTGGTTGCTGTAAGTGTATTATGTCGAATGTCATTTTTGTCTCCTGGTTGTAATCATTTAAATCTTGATTTCAGCTGATGAGTAAAGAGTCCCCTGTGTCTGCTGGGAATGACGCCTATGTTGACCTTGATCGCCAGGTACCTGGTTTTGCATTGTTTCTATATGTGCAGTTGAAGGGTAAACTTTGGATGTTAATGAAAAGGGAGTTTCAACTCATGAAATATCTTTATTTTTTACCTAACATGCAAGAATTACACTTTTTTTTTTTAAGAATTACACTTTTTTTTTTAAGCCACTTTCCTGCTGCTGCTGCTTAGTCACTTTAGTTGTGTCCGACTCTGTGCAACCTCATAGACGGAAGCCCACCAGTAAACATTTGTAATAAAACTTGTAACTAACATAGTTTATTAAATAAATTAGCTTCTTTAATTTACTATATTTTGTGTTTTCTAGTCATGGTTTTTCTTTTTCTGTTAGAGATAGCTTTCTGTATGCCACATTTAAGAAAACAGATGCAGGCCTGGAACACGGCATGCATTTAGTCCTACGATTATTTAGGACACAAAAGATATTTTGCCTTTTATTTCATGTTATTCTTCAATGGAAAAAGTTTCTTTTTCCTTTCATCTTTCTGAAGATGTGAATAGTCTGTCAGGAGATACTTAAATGCCCTAAGGAGCTACTATATTTTTTAAGGAACTCTGCAATATATTCTTATGGTTTTTAACAGAAAAGTTGATTTGTACTTTTAATTACTGCTTTTTAATAAAATGTTGTTACGTTGTCCGTTGCTGTATTCTGCTATTCTGGGACATCTGTTCCGTAGCATGAATAGAAATCTTTGTGTTCTTTGTCTTCTCTCATTTCTTCCCCATGGTTTCTAAATGTTTTGCAGGAAAATCTTTGGGTATGGTATAATTTCAGCCCAAATTGTGATTTGTCTTTTCCTTACTCTGTGGCATCTGAGTTTAAACTTGTTACCTTGAATGCACATTTTGTTTTTGTATCCATTACACAGAGATTTGATCACATGAAATGAAAAGCCAATGTAATTTTATTTTCATCAATTTTTTTTCTTCTAAAAAGTCAGTTAACTTTAATGTTTTCATACATTGCTAACTTAGAGTTCATTGGGACCCAGTTCGGGACTGTTTGGTTTGTGCTGAGAATCATGATAATAAAAACCTTTCATTTTGAAACTGATAAACAAAATTAACACAGAGGTTTAATATGATTGAACATTTGTGTTGAAATACACTAGCTATTTATTTTAACAGTTGAACCCCTATTGTAGCATGTATAGATTTTACCAAAGTAAAATTTCCCAGTTATTACAGAATCAAAACATTACCAAGAACCAGGTAGCCCAGATAAGAAAAGATGTATGAGATAACCAAATTCCAAGTTCAGAAAAGACAAAGCTTAGGACGGAAAGATATTCAAAGTTAGAAATGGCTTCTTAACAACAGAAATTTGGTCTAAATCATTTCCAAACAACGCGAAGTTTATTTATAAATTTCCAGATTTGTTCACTGAACATTTATCAAGCGTTGAAAAAAAAAAAGAAATGTCTGTTTTGACTCCAGCAAGAGGGTTCCTGATCTCTGCTGTCCCCAGAAAGAGAAGGGAGCTCTGTACTCTCCATGTGTGGTTGTTAGCTGTTGCCCTGTCATATTCCATTGTTGACTGTAGCTCTTTGTTTCTACCCAGCTGAAGAAAACTTCCGAAGAACTCAATGAAGCTTTGTCGGCCAAGGAAGAAATTGCTCAAAGGTGCCATGAGTTGGATCTGCAGGTAAGAGGGCTGTTCCCGGACGACCTGTCTCAAACGTGCTCTGTGAGTCCCACCACACGCAGTGGGTCCCGCTTGCAGTTCAGTTTGACTATAACACAGCCTAGTTAGAGAAGAAAAATCCTGGGAAAAGAGTGCAGACCTAGCAAAGATCAGTCCTTCCTTCTCACAACTCTATTAAATTCACAATAAATGAATTAAAATGGGATAAAAAAGAGAAACAAGAGAGGGAGACCAGCACTCAGGAGACTGGGGGAGATTTTTAAAAGTCCTGACTTTTGTAGTGTTTGCCAGTCTCCATGGTATACACACTCCCAGTGACCAGTACCAGTTGCTAACGGTTTAACAGTCGGCTCACCTGTCTCCTGAGTATTTATCAAGCAGCTCGGTTACAGCCAGCAGTAGCACATCACACTCGTTATCCACTTCTGAAGGCCAAAGACAGTTGGGAAAAGTGCTGAGTGGCCTAAGAGGAGTAAAGAATGTAGTGATCAGACCTCTTATAAAAGGGGATGGGGACTTCTCTGGTGTTCCAATAGGTAAGAATCTGCCTGCCAACCCAGGGGATGTGGGTTCAGTCCCTGGCCCCGAAGGTTCCACATGCTGCGGGGCAGCTAAGCCTGTGCCCCGCAACTTCTGAGTCCGCACTGTAGGGCCTGAGGGCCGTAGTTATTGAGCCTGAGTGCCTGCAGCCCCTGCTCTGCAGTAAGAGAAGCCACCAAATAAGACAGCCGTGCACCCCAACTGGAGAGCAGCACCCACTTGCTGCAACTGGTCAGCCTAATAACAGAGGGATGGGCTGCGTAGCCAAACCCCAGAGAACTGCAGGGAGCCCCCCCACCCCCACGTGGCAGAAGGCTGCAGCGAGGTGCAACGGGGTCTCCTGTAGGAGAGCGCCCCCAGCGCCTGTCACCCACTGCAGACACCCTGACCTGAAGCCGGCTTGCTACCGGAGAGTTCTCTTCTAAAGAGTTAAGCAAATAGAAGTATGGGAGGATAGACTCAGTGTTAGTATCGCAAGGTTGCTGCTGCTGCTAATGCTGCTGCTGCTAAGTCGCTTCAGTCGTGTCCGACTCTGTGTGACTCCATAGACAGCAGCCCACCAGGCTCCCCGTCCCTGGGATTCTCCAGGCAAGAACACTGGAGTGGGTTGCCATTTTCTTCTCCAATGCATGAAAGTGAGAAGTAAAAGTGAAGTCGCTCAGTCGTGTCCAACTCTTAGCGACCCCATGGACTGCAGCCTAGCAGGCTCCTCCACCCATGGGATTTTCCAGGCAAGAGTACTGGAGTGGGGTGCCATTGCCTTCTCCGATCGCAAGGTTAGACTCTGCATTTTGACCTTTCCGGGTTCTCGAATTTACAGAGAGCAAGTGAGGAAAAATGCATAGCGAAGAAGAGCAGGGTCAAGGTGAACAGGAAACTAGCTCTAGAGAAAGTGGAGAAATTGGGGTAGTAGAAAAGTTTGCTCTTTGATTATTTAATGCCCCTGTGAAACTGGCAAAGACGCTCCATCTCTAAGGTAAGGGCAAGATGCTGTTTTAAAAAGAAAAAAGTCAGAGATGAAGAAACACATGAAGTATTAGTCGCTCAGTCATGTCTGATGCTTTGTGACCCCATGGACCGTAGCCTGCCAGGCTCTTCTTTCCATGGGATTCTCCAGGCAAGAATACTGGAGTGGGGTGCCATTTACTGTCCAGAGGATCTTCCTGACCCAGGGATTAAACCCAGGTCTCCTGCATTACAGGCAGATTCTCTCCCATTTGAGCCACCAGGGAAGCCCTTCAGACTGAGAGGAACACTTACGTAAATTAAAAACAGAATTGTCAAACAAAAATCCAGTAGCATAGTTAAAAATGAAGTTGAAGAAATCTTTCATAGATAAAAAGAGAATAAGAAGTAAAATGTATTTGTCTTGGATTTACAACAAACCCATAGAGGAAGAGAGCGTGCACGAGGTCCAGATGGTGGATGATTGGCCGCATACTGATACTAAAGCTGGGTAGTAGGCACTCAGTTCATGGTGTTTTCTGCTAGAAGCATTTTACTTTGAAGGCATTAATAGTTGGTCGTTGCTTTGGGTGCAGGTAGAATTGTGATGAGAGCACACTTGTTGGGTTATATTGTAAATAATACCTAGTCATAATGTAAGTGGCCTTGGAGAAGGAAATGGCAACCCACTCCAGGATTCTTGCCTGGGAAATCCCATAGACAGAGGAGCCTGGTGGGCTACAGTCAGTCCATGGGGTCGCACAGAGTTGGACATGACTGAGCGTGCACCCAATGTAAGTGCTGTTAATTGCTTTTCAGATTTTAAACTTTAGCTATGCATAAATTATTCACGATAATAAGATTGGTTGTTTTAATGAGCAGAATGTAAGTATTATCCTCGGTAGCGTAACATTCAGTCGTGCGCTGGGGTTGGCCCTCTCTCGGGAGTGAAGTGGTGGCATAGGCCGGCTCATGGCTTGGCGTGTCTGTGGTGCTTTTGTGCTGCGGAATCGGGGCTGAGGACCCACGGCGAGACCCGTGGCTCTGAAGGGCTGAGCTGTTCACAACTTGTACTCTGGCCTGGAGAATTCCATGAGCCATATATAGTCCATGGGGTCACAAAGAGTCAGACACGACTGAGCGACTTTCACTTTCATGAACTGATTACAATGTTGTATGGCAGAAATCAACACAACATTGTAAAGCAATTATCCTCCAGTTAAAATGAGGACATAAAAAGAAATTAGCAACAAAGAAATGAGTTTTTAAGATTTAAAGCCTTAAATATTTATTTTAAAAAGAATAAAAGAGCAGAAATAGACCCAGGGCGTAGAATTGAGCTGTTGCTCTATTCTGCGAAGCACTCGTGCGGTTATGGAAATCTGACAAGATAGAGAGCTGGCATTTCAGACTCATTCGTTTATTCAGCAGACATTGAGCACCCACTCCAGACCTTCCCCTGCTCTGTAGCTGCTGTGGATACAGTGAAGTTGAGGGGAAACACAGAATTAGATAAAATATCCTTGCCCCCAGGTGCTTACGTGCGCATGAAGAAGACAGACCATAAACAGGATAAGAATATAGTCTGTCATGTGCCGATAAGGGTTCTAGAGAGAGGGAGACTCGGGGGAGCAGGGTGGGAGGAATTTGTTCTGATGGATGCTCAGCAAAGCCTGCCAGTGGAGGCAGCGAGTTTGTAAGAGATCCTAAGAACGAGGAGCTGGCCTCCTGGTCTTCCCTGGAGGAGCGTCCAGATGAGCGCACCTGAGTGGAGCTGGAGAGAGGAGCCATCCACAGAGGCCAGACAGGCCTTGGGAAAGGTTCAGTAAAGGGGAAGCCATTGCAGGCTTGTGAGCAGAGTCATCCTGTGATCCGAGTTTTATTTTCGTGGGTTTTGATGGCCCTTCGTGGGTTTTGATGGCCCTCGGTGGAGACTAGACCAAGGGTGAGGGCCAACTCATGGAGACTGATTCAGACGGCTTTGGAACAATCAGGCAAAAACTTAGGTTGGCTTAAATCAGAATTGAGGGGTGGTGAGAAGTGGCAGAAATCTGTTTGAAGGCAGAGCTGCTCATGTTTGCTGAAAGAGTGGATGTGAGGATGAGCTGTGACAGGTCCTGACCAAGCAAGTGGAAGGACAGAGTTGGCACTGCTGAGATGGGGAGACGGCGGGCGGGCTGGCCGGGGTGCAGGTGAGAATCCCACCTGCACAGGTTGAAGTCGGACGCCTCCTGGGCGTGATGCCCAGTTTTGGATCCCAGGCTGGAAATAGAAACTTGCAGGCTCTCAGTGAATAAGTGGTGTTTACAGCCCAGCTACTGAAAGACATCCATGTATTTAGGAAGGAAAAGCTGTGGGTGCCCCAAGGCAGGGCCATGGAGCGACCAGGAGAGGGAGGTGTTCTGGGAGCCGCAGGAAGCAGAGCTCTGCTGGTCCTGGGAGCGGTGGGGCAGGAGCCCTGCTGGAACAGGTTCAAGAGGAAATGGGGGCGGAGATGGAGAATTGGAAGTGGAGCAGCTTCTGCTTCTCCAGGTTCTTGAGATATAGTTGGCCTGCAGTAAACTGCCCACTTTTGAAGTGTACAATTCTGATGCCTCTTAGCATCACCACAGTCAGGATACCGGGTTCTCTGTCATCTTCCTCCAGCCCCGGCGCTGCTTTCTATCTCTGTGGATTAGCTTGTATCTTCTAGAATCACATATAAAAGGAGTCACGCACACTGTACTCTTTTTCTGCCTGGCTTCTTTTTTTTTTTTTTTTTGAGATTCATTCATATCGTTGATGTCCATAGTTAATTCTTTTGTTGTCAAACAGTGTTCTGTTGAATGGATGTGCTGTCATTTAGCTATTCACCTGTTGATAAAGCTTTGTTTTTCTGTGTTTGTGTTAGTCCCTCATTCATGTCCGACTCTTTGCAACCCCGTGGACTGTAGCTCGCCAGGCTCCTCTGTCCTTGGGATTTTCCAGACAAGAAAACTGGAGGGGGTTTGCATTCCCTTCTCCAGGGGATCTTCCCGACCCAGGGACTGAACCTGGGTCTCCTGCATTGCAGGCAGATTCTTTGCCATCTGAGCCGCCAGGGAAGCCGTTACAAACAAAGCTGCTATAAACATTCTGCATCTCTGTGTGAACATCTCTGTGGTATATAAATACCTAAGAGTAAACTGTCTGCGTCATGTGGTAGTTCCATGATTAATTTTTTAGGAGAATTAGCTTGTATCTTCTAGAATCACATATAAAAGGAGTCACACACACTGTACTCTTTTTCTGCCTGGCTTTTTTTTTTTTTTTTGAGATTCATTCATATCTCAAACGAGGTGTTCACAGCGTTCAGAGCGTTAACACGTTCTCACCAGGTGTGTTAATCCCACTTCTGTGTATCTTCACCAGCATTGGGTGCAGCAGTCTCTCTAATGTTCCGCTTCCTAGTGGGAGTGAGTGTGAGGCTATAACATTAGGGTCTCACTTTGCTTTTCCTTAGTGAGTAATCGTGAGGGTCTTTTTGTGTACTTAGTTGCCATTGGGTGTGTATCTGCTTTCTCACTCAGTCCTGCCCTACTCTCTGTGGCCACATGTACATAGCACAGCAGGCCTTCTGATCGTGGAACTTTCCCGGGAGGAATACTGGAGTGGGTTGCCATTTCCTGCTCCAGGGGATCTTCCTGACCCAGGGATCCAACCTGCATCTCTTGTGTCTCTTTCATTGGCAGGTGGATTCTTTACCACTGAGCCACCTGTGAAGCCTTTTACAGGTCTTCTTTGGTGAATTATCTTTTCATATCTGAAATTTTAAAAATGAATTATTGCTTACTTTTACATACTTCTCTGTCTATGCAGTATTCCTAAATAATGTAAGTGTTTTAAGTGGAGATTGCTTGTACTTCTTTAAAAACAGGCTTTAATTCATAGTGGCTTCCCTGGTGGCTCAGATGGTAAAGAATCTGCCTGCAATGTAGGAGACCTGGGTTTGATCCCTAGGTCGGGAAGATCCCCTGGAGAAGAGAATGGCTACCCCCTCGAGTATTCTTGCCTGGAGAATTCCATGAACAGAGGATCCTGGTAGGCTACAATCTGCGGGGTCACAAAGAGTTGGACACAACTGAGCGACTGACACACACACACAATTCATAATGGTAATTTACAAGTGGTTAATGCGGACTCCAGTGTAATTGGAGAAAACAACCCCTGTCTTTCTACATTCTAACAGGTCGCAGCACTGCAGGAGGAGAAAAGCAGTCTGTTGGCAGAGAATCAGGTATTAATGGAAAGACTTAATCAATCAGATTCTATAGAAGATCCTAACAGTCCAGCAGGAAGGAGGCATCTGCAGCTCCAGACTCAGTTAGAGCAGCTCCAGGAAGAAACATTCAGGTAAAGGACCCCTCACTCAGACCTAACCCTTTAAAACCTGGTAATGTCTTTTGCGTTAAGAATATAGTGTTGGGGCCTCCGGGTAACTGCAGACCAAGGTGGCTCTGTGATGAGCCTCTTCCACACCGTGAAATAAGCACACGTCTAGGAAAATTCTCGCCCTCAACCCTACTTGCAGACAGAACGCCCCAGTTGAACCTTGACTGTGGATGAAGGGAAGGAGCAGATCCCACCCCACCCCCCACCAGGTGCTTGGAGACAGCTAAAGTCAGACTGAGAAAAACATCAGGAAGAATAGCAAAGGGGCCTGAGGGTGAGCTGGAGCGGTCACTGGAAAGATTAAGTTCACACAAAATTGGAATCAAATTTAAAACAAAAAAAGGAAATTAGATCATAAACTGCAGGGATAGGGTTTCAAAATAAGTGTATCTTCTTAAAGGGCCAGATGCCAAAAATAAAAAAAAAACTTAACCAGGCATGGAATTTAGAGATTGTGCTTTCCAGGGCACAGTTTAAGTGCCTAAGAGAAAGGCCAGGGGCGAAGTTTATAGAGACAGATGTAGTAAAAGGGCAAGCCGATGTAAAGGAGTCATCCTCTAACACATCTTCTCAAGGAGGAAAGGGGCAAAAAGGAAGAGGGCCCACTAGCAGTTGGGTGGCAAAAAGGAAATCCTGCAAGACAGAACAGAGCGGCAAAGTCTGAGGACCTGGCCGGATGATAAAAATACTGTTAATGATTTTCTAGAAAATGTATCATGACCCATTTCTTACCTAGCCATAGATTTTCAGTGTTAAAACTGTGGGTGAAATCAAGTATCATTACTTATCCACTAACTTAATATGGTTATGTATCTACCAGTCTTTATTTTTCTCCAGTGATGTGATGTTTTGTTTTGTTTTGTTTGCCTTGACCGGAAAAAAGTGCACTTTCTTAGTATTCCCAGAAACCTAAGACAAATAGTCCATTGCTTATGGTCTGCAACTGCAGTTTAGACTGTGATCTGAGGACCCTTTCGGAAGAGTCTTCAGGCCCTCTCTCTTCCAGCTGCATATCTGTGTTAGACTGAATTTCTTTCTGAACCTCAGCCAAAAAACCCTCACATCAGACGCATGTAGAAACAGGAGAACCCAGCTGTCTTCTAGTAAACCAGTGATTTGAATCACAGAATGTAAAAAATATTGCCATCACCATTTTTAGAAAGTAGTTGTGTTTCATAAACAATATATTATATTAACCTAATGGGTTTATTACTATTATTTTCAAATGACTAACATCTCATTTATAAGTATTCTTTAAACAATTCTGAAGAGTGGCAAACTCAATCCAGTGCTATAGTAAAAATAAGCTTTATCCCAGAAATATTATTAAATCTCTTATAGTAACTATTAAATCTATTACAGTAGATAAATGTATTATGCCTCCTCCAATCCGTAGTTAAAGGAGAAGGAAGAATAAACAATCAGCTTGGTACATGAAATTATCAGTAAAGAATATAAGATGAAGATGAGTATTAATCTATTAGTATTATTTGACTTTTTTCTTGACACTCTAAAATTCCTGACTTTGCCCCCTACTAGCTGTATAACCTTCGGCATACCTCCATTTCTCTAAGATGGTCTAATAGTTTTGTCTACCCTCTAGAATTTTTGTGAGCATTAAATGATTTAACATATGTAAAGTATTTTAAGAATATTGCCTGGCACATAGAAGCTGTATAAGATTTAGCTGTTGTTACTTTTGTAGAACATGAAATAAGAAAAAGAAATGAGATTTTCTATTGTGGGATTGAACTCAGCCCCTCTGCAGTAAAGTTGCAGAGTCCTAACCACTGGCTGCTGGGGAATTCCATGTATGAATTTGTTTTTCTTAATACATACACCTTTCCTTTGGATTTACAGGATTCTCTCTCACGTCACAAATATTTATCACCAGTTATCTTAATTTTGTTTATGTATTTAATGCATAAAGAGTCTTAGTTTTTATCCAATTCAACTAATGAATCTCACACTTCATAGTTTATCCAATTAAACTAGAAACTAGAAGAGAACCACCTAGAAACTAGAAGAGAACCAACTGAGAAGTCCTTAGAACCAATAACATTTAAGAGAGAGAGGGTTATGTGACACCTTTGCTATGTTGCAGGCCTTTCTAGCAATAACTAGTATCACCAGGAAAATTCTGGTCATAAGTATATAAATCAAAAAGAAAAAATTGTAATGCTTACCCTAATGGAAACAGCTTGGTACCTGTACAGCAAAATACAGACGCCAGTGACACAAATGATCCATAAACCAGTCCAAGTATATATAAAAGTTTGTAATATGATAAAGGTGGCATTTTCTAATCAATAGGGAAAGGTTACTTGTTAAATAGTTTGGGAATGATTGGTAGGTATTTTGACAGGAAAAGTTAGATTCCTGCACTGTATCATATACCCAGATGGTTTCCAGAGAAATTGAAAACTTTAATGTTAAAAAATGAAACCCTATAAATACTAACAGAAAATAACGAGTTAGAAGAAAAAAATTTTAATTGTGCATTAGAAGCAAAAACTATGAAGTGTGAGATTCATTAGTTCAATCCCACAAGCCATGAGGTATGGCCAAAAAAGCAACAACAGATTAAAATAAATTTGGAACCATATTTTAGAGGTGAAAAGATCTATGAAAAGAAGTCAGGCTGGAAGTTACACTCCATAAGTGTTAACAGTAGCTACCTGTCTAGAGAGTAATGCATGATTTTTTTCTTCCTTGTTTTTCTGCATTTTTTAAGCTTTCAAAAGGAGTATGTTTATTTCCTAATTAAAAATAAAACTTAATAGCTGATACATTTTGAAAAATACCACTTGGTGTCTAACTTTCTGAGTAGAGGAATGGCAATTGGTTGTTGTCTTCAAGTCTTAGAACAGCAGGATCTGTTTCCAGGACAGTTAAAACTTGGAAATGCAGCATACGGTCACAAAAGTGGGAGGCAAGTTCAAGAAGAACGTATTTTCATTGTTTTCAACTTACTTTTGCTGTCGTAAGAAGAATTGTTAAGACAGCAGAGCTTTCTGGGTCTGTTTCGTTTCGATGACAGGCTGGAAGCAGCCAAAGATGACTATCGAATACGCTGTGAGGGCTGGAGAAGGAGATCTCTGAACTTCGGCAGCAGAACGAGGAGCTGACCACTCTGGCAGATGATGCTCAGTCTCTGAAGGATGAAATAGATGTTCTTAGGTAACCAGGCCCCCCATCCCCGTGGGAGCTCAGACCCGCCAGGCCCCCGGGGTTCACCTCCATGGAGCCATTTCTCACCTGTAGAGTGCGAATAGCACACAAGCCCTCTCAGGCTGACGTGTGGAACTGGGTGAGTCTGTTTGTAGGCCCTCGGAACAGTATCTGGCAGATCAGTGCTGCATACGAATATTGGTTAAGTAGGAATAATCTCTGACCAGCACTTCCTGCTTGCGTAGCTGTGAGCATTCTCTCTGCTGCTCCTGGATTGTCATTCTGCTTCGTCTGGCTGATCGGTCGTCCGCTTGCTCAGATCCTGTCTCCCGCATTTCCTCATTTCCTTGCTGGACTCAACTGCACTCTCACCGGGCCCCTCGCTCCCTGCCGCTTCGGTTCTCTACCATTCTGCCTGTATAACCTGTTCTCTGTCGGATCATTCCAACCATCTGTATCTTACCCTTTGGCTCTTTAAATGCTGAGAATGAATAGAGAAAATCACGTAGTGATGTCATTTTTGTCCTCCCGCAGACTAACGATCCTCGCCCTCCTCTGGGCTCCCCTCATCGGCCCCCTGTTCTGCTGCCCACCCGTGGATGGCTCTGTCCCCACTTAGCTTG